>JALLBE010002388.1:0-11101 GCA_036939795.1 Thalassiosira mediterranea | reverse complement strand
TTGACTCCAGATGTTTAGATGTTTAGATGTTTGGGAGCGCTGGGATAGCGCCTGACCGGGAACACCCGGGCTCAAGCCACCCAAAACCCAAGATTTTTCGGGTACATCGAACATAGTCCCTCGGATCAGGCCTCGGAGGTAGGCATGTTGCCTGAAAAGATAGGTACAATATGGTACGATAAATCTCTCTCTCGGGTCCTTTGAGGGAGCACGATGAAACTTGACAAGTGCGTTCGGCCGGCCCCTGACCACCCCTGACGGTCGGTTAAGACCGGATGCCTTGGCATGAGGCAGTGTGCAGGTGAGATATGGGTGCCTGTGAAAAGGTCAATAGATGGCGGTATCCCCTCCGTCTCATAGCTTTGGCTGGAGAGAATTACAATACGTCGGAGTGACTTTTAGTTGCTTTAGCGCTTTTTGCAGTGGCGTTTGTCCTTCAAACGTCATTTATTGTCTGATATCAGCACGATACGAGGATCTTTCGCCACATCATTCCGCTACACAATGACATGAATATTGAGTGCAGGGATGCTGTCTTCAACAAGAAAAATCACCGCGTCCACTGAGCCGCTTTGATCGGAGGGAATGTTTCCACCGTAATATCTCCGTACGCAAATGTCACACATGATAGTCGGTAGCTATCAGGGTTCTCCCTCAGGGTGCTTGCCTCGTCCAGGCTCTTTCGATTCGTTGTTCCCGCCCCCTCCGCGATATTTACGATACACGTCCCACAAAGCTGCTTCCCCTTGCAGTTTGTCCATCTCGTCAAGCTCTGATAGACGTTGATCCCGTTGTCCGTGAGGACCTGTCTGACGTTGCACCCAGCCTTCGCCTCGATGTAACGCACGGCCTCGTCCTTCGCCCCCTTGTTCTGCACCACCGTAATGGTTATAGTCTCCACCTCCGCGGCACCGGTACCCCCCGCACAAAGTTCCTTCAATTCATCCTTGGTGCCCCGGAAGAAGACAAGATCCACCTCGCGGATGTCCCTTCCAAGCGACGCAAATGTCTGCATCACCTCATCGAACGGAGCGCCAATCAAATTCGTCACAGGAGCTTCTTCGCCCTTCTTCTCGAACACCGGCTTCAGTTCGCAAATTTGATCCCCGGGTTCGACCATTCCAGACAGGGCAGCAGCCCCGGTCGGTTCGAGATCGCGCACGTATACGAAGGAGAAGGAGAGGTCGGTCCCCCAGTCGATGCCGAGGGCGCGGGATAGGCGGATGCGACGGAGGCGGGGATCCGCGTCGACGTCGATGGAACCATCGCCCTCTTCTGCATCGGCCGCTTCACCCTCATCGGATCCTGAGTCGATGTCGTCGCCGGCGGCGAGGACTGTCATGCGCGCCCTGGATGACGACGACGCTTCTTCCGCACTACGAATGAGACTCGCGTAGGCGGACGTCGCGGCGACGGGGACGTCCAATCCGCGAGCGCCGGACGGTGCACGGGGCAGGAGTGAGCCCGTGAAGCCGTGGGCCAGAGACAGGCACTGGAAGACGATGGCGAGCGCCGCTACGGAGATCGAGGAGGACACCATGGTTCGATCCGTCGCCCGTCGCGGCGTGCGGCAAAAAATGATCCTGTCTTCAACCGTGCTATTCCCGCCCTCTCGACTCTCGACTTCCTGCTTTTATCGAATCATCGGAATACGAAGCTTGGAGCTTGGATGAGATGTGACTCTCAAAAATTGATCTCGTTGATAAGTAAAGATCCACGTGGAGCTCTGAGAACCAAGGAAAATGTCAAAGGGAGTCTTTTGCAGGTGATGTGGCATGCCATGCTTTGGCTATGGGAAAGCTTTCCGAACACGTCAGTGATGCGAAATCGCCGGCACTGACTCTACTGATCGGACGTAGGAATGCGTAGATGGTCACAGACGCACAAAGATGCCGCCAATGATTCGCGAGGTCCCGGACGGATGCCGCAAATCTTCAAAAATCTTCCTCGTGATGGCCACGCACTTCGTGCTGACCGCACAAATCTCACGGCACACTGCACAGCACATGCTGGTGCACAGTCCCCGGCCAGTCTCCATGCAAAAAAGTGTTCTCCTCTATCTTGCTTCATTCTCTCCACTTCGACCAGCCTCGCCATCAATCTCTCCATCGCTTTGTCTCATAATATTCTCCATTATCAACCCAATAGAACCAATCTCAACCATGCTCCTCAACAGCGCCTACAAGCTCGCCTCCTCCGCCTCGGCCAAGGCCGCCGCCTCTGGCCTCTCCCGCCGTGCCTTCTCCAACACCTCCTCCGTCGAGGCGCGTAAATTCTTCGTCGGAGGAAACTGGAAGTGCAACGGCTCCGTCCAGCAGGTCAACGATCTCGTCTCGATGCTCAACCAGTCCACCCTCTCGACCGACACCGAGGTCGTCGTCTGCCCGTCCCAGGTTTACGTGCAGGGAGTGCAGGACGGACTCCGATCGGACGTCGCCGTCGGCGCCCAGGACGTGTGGACCGGAGGCAACGGAGCGTACACCGGAGAGACGAGCGCGGACATGCTGAAGGACATGGGCGTCCAGTGGGCCATCGTGGGACACTCCGAGCGTCGCGGCAAGGGAGAGTCCGACGCCGAGGTCGCCGCCAAGGCCAAGTACGCGCTCGACAAGGGACTTAAGGTCATGGCGTGCTGTGGGGAGCCCCTCGAGGCCCGCGAGGCCGGAACAACGAACGACTTCGTCTTCCCCCAGATCAAGGCGTACGCCGACGTCTTCACGAAGGAGGACTGGGACAACGTCGTCATCGCGTACGAGCCCATCTGGGCCATCGGGACCGGCCTCACCGCCACCCCCGAGCAGGCGCAGGAGACGCACGCCGACATCCGCAAGTACCTCGGCGAGATCGCCGGGGCCGACGTCGCCGAGAACACTCGCATCCTGTACGGCGGATCGGCCTCCGGCGCCACCGCCCCCGGCCTCTCGTCCAAGCCGGACATCGACGGCTTCCTCGTGGGAGGCGCCTCCCTTAAGCCCGAATTCGCAGACATCGTCAACTGCAACGGATCGGAGAACTCGCTCAAGCCGGTGAACATCGGAATCAACGGATTCGGACGCATCGGACGTCTCGTCATGCGCGCCGCCCACAACGACCCCATGGTCAACATCGTGGCCGTCAACGATCCCTTCATCCCCGTCAACTATATGGAGTACATGCTCGCGCACGACACCGTCCACGGCAAGTTCCCCGGCGAGGTCAGCGTTTCCGGAGAGAAGGAGATCTCCGTCAGCGGAAAGCCCGTCACCGTCTTCGGAGAGATGGACCCCTCCAAGATTCAGTGGGGAGACGCCGGCGCCGACTACGTCATCGAGTCCACGGGAGTCTTCACCACCACCGAGAAGGCCTCCATGCACAAGGCCGGAGGAGCCAAGAAGAGATCGNGCCGGAGGAGCCAAGAAGGTCGTCATCTCCGCCCCCTCCGCCGACGCCCCCATGTTCGTCATGGGCGTCAACCAGGAGAAGTACGAGTCCTCCATGGACGTCGTCTCCAACGCCAGCTGCACCACCAACTGCCTCGCCCCCCTCGCCAAGGTCGTGAACGACGAGTTCGGAATCGAGGAGGCCCTCATGACCACCGTCCACGCCGTCACCGCCACCCAGCAGACCGTCGATGGACCCTCCCAGAAGGACTGGCGCGGGGGACGCGCCGCGTGCTACAACATCATCCCGTCCAGCACGGGAGCCGCCAAGGCCGTGGGCAAGGTCATCCCCGAGCTCAACGGAAAGCTCACGGGCATGGCCTTCCGCGTCCCCACGGCCAACGTCTCCGTCGTCGACCTCACCGCCCGGCTGAAGACCGGCGCGAGCTACGAGGCCATCTGCGCCAAGATCAAGGAGGCGAGCGAGGGATCGATGAGCGGGGTCCTCGGGTACCAGAGCACGGACGTAGTCAGCAGCGACTTCATCGGCGATAACCACTCGTCCATCTTCGACGAGAAGGCCGGCATCGCGCTCACGGACGACTTCGTCAAGCTCGTTTCGTGGTACGACAACGAGGCCGGATACTCGCAGCGGGTGGTGGACCTCATCAAGCACATGGACGTTTCCAAGTAAACGATATATGTGGAATGATGATTCGCGCGACGAAGGGAGGGATGGATGTGAAGGGCGGGGGCATATAGGGAATGGAAGCATGGACGATTTTTTGAGATGGGACGATCGTGGCCTTAAGGGCGGGCAACCCAGAGAATATTAAGATTTCTATTACATTATTCATCTTGCTTTGAACTGGAATGAATCAGGTGTTGGCGTTCACTGTGGATGAGAGATTGTTGGATGAGCCATAGCAGAACTGTGCAACTTCTTGATGCAACATACATTAGATACCGCACATACGTTTCTGGTTGGATCACTGTGAGCGATTCAGTGAAACTCCCCTAAAGTTGAGTTGAGTCGTATCAGTCGATATCGTGCTCTTTTTGATTGTGTTCGACGTCCGTCACCAAGGTAATGCATTGCTTCCTGCTGAGAGAGATGACGATATCTGGAGGGAAGAAGGAACCGATTGCAACAATATTCCCTCTCTTGATTGCCAGCTATGCATCAAATATGTACCTAGATATTAACTCTTGATTGCAACTCTGTTTTGCATGTAACCACCAAGCAGCACCAATGTCCCCCCGTCGCAATCTTCATCCATGTAGCTCAACAGAACCCCACAGTATCTCGTGGGCACTTGTTGGAGGGAGACTACATATCACATGATATCACCTTGCTACTTCTGGTAGCCTTGGTGCAAACCTTATATTATTGGCCTTGACCGCCGTTGACTGAGCGATGAAACGATGAGCCTGGAGTCTCTCCTGGATACAAAACATTCCGCGAAGATGCAATTCGACTATGGTACTCGATTTGCCAAAAACTCTCAGACTGCTCAGACCTTGCCTCAAGGCCTCGGGCCCTCACTTCTTGTCCCAGCGACCAAGGGGCAGTGCATTTAGGTGCCCGGCCTTTACTGTAATACCAAGATCCGAAGCGCGGAAGAATAAACCTCTTGGTGAAAGGGTACGGGCGGTATGGATGCAAGAACCACTAGCAACACTACGGCGCTACTGACTCGTGTGGAGCAGAATGATCCTACCTTAGTTTCGTTTCTACTTGGTCCGATCTCCATTTATGGTGGCAATCATTTGTTGAGGCTTGGTAGGGCCATTGGGAAAAACAGCCATTTGCGTTCCATCACAGTTCTTGGCCATCCTTCGTTCGACCTCGAACAGCAGTTTGCACACGACTCTGTGACGGCCAAAGACTTTCACGATGGGATTCAGAGGAACGCAACCATAAAGAAACTGGTCTTTAGGCATTGCACTTTGTCGGGAGGAATGGAATGGAAAGGAATGATGTCGCACCTGGGAAATCTACAGGAGATCGAACTGATTAGATGTGCTTTTGTGAGTGAAGGGGCTAGCCAGTTTGCTGCATATGTATGCGGACGCACAAAAGTGACGAGTATCTCCGTGTTGAACTGCACTGGTCTTTACAACACCGTCGAGCAAGTTGCTTTAGAAATCAGAGGAATGCACCAATTAAGTGTTCTCAAACTGGAAGGAGACAACATGGATGCTGGGAGAGCTGGTTGTGATGCAGTAGCAACTTTGCTCCAAGAGCCGGGCAATGCGCTTGAGGATATTTCTCTTTGTGGCGCAAATATTGATGACTATTGTGCAAAAGTGCTGGCTATGTCTCTGAGTGGCAATCAAAAGTTGAAGAAACTTGCCTTCCATCAATTCAACACCATCACTGCAAACGGGTGGGAAGCCTTTTCCGATGCCCTTTGCAACACATCAAGCGTCAATGCCACATACCACTCAAATCACACACTTGAGTATCTGTCTTACCCGGGAGGCAAAGACAACTTCGCCCTAAGGAATCATCTGGTCCATAATCGTCTCGGGGATAAGAAGCAAGTCTCCGTCGACAAGATCATCTTCGGACATTCCGATATTGATATGGAACCGTTCTTTGAGTGGGATCTGAAAGTACTGCCAATTGCAGTAAACTGGTTCGACAACGTTACGGTCATATCTTTTTTTGGGATTGTCACTGCATACGTTGAGAAAATGAAGCTTGCTGCTGTATTTCAATTCGTCAGAGCACTTCCGATTATGTTTGTACAATCTGGGCCAATCTAAGCCAGCTAGAAGAAAGATCGATATGCCCGGGTTGCTCTGTTGATGCTTGCTCGATGATTTAGAAACGATGTAGCTTATGATCAAGATAACCAAGTTGTAGAGTGAGATCAAGTGATAGCGGTGAAGTCTGGACTATGGCTGACGACAATTAGAGGTAGATTTGCCAGTTACGCAGGATGCAATGAAAGACTATTATTTGGTATTGTAGTTTTATTTTTGGTCCATAGCCAATACTGATGATGTTAGTGACCAGTATGCTGGTCCCAGAAGATAGAAACCAACATGTGACTCCGTCCAGCCTTTCAGGAACCTCAAGAACTGTTTTGAGCCAACCTCTAATATTATATCTTCTAAATAAGGCCTCCTATCAAGAGACTGGTTCCAGTTTGGTGATATCATCTCACAAGACACCAGCAAGGCTTCACAGGGAGTTGATGATAAAGGAAGAATGAGTGAAGTAGAATGATATCCCATTCAGTACGATAGCCAACGACGACAGTAACACATTCTCACCAATCATAACATGATTTGCGATAAAGCTCAACCCTCCAGTGCCCAACATTTGACCAATCTGCAACCACCACCAAGTAATAAGTCTCGCATCTTTCAGCAAAGAACTCAAACGAAATCAGGCTGTTGTATCCATAACCGTTGTAATCGAATGCTTTGGACCGTGTCGCAGCAGTCTCGGTACAAACCAAACTATTACACTCGCCCTTTTGTATTGATGCTTTTCCTTCTATCAGCTCCGTGGAGTTAAACATGATTGCAATCTGAACAACTTCACCAGGTCCCACAAAACGACTCCAGTCCCCTTTCAGAGTGCACTCTTGTTGACTGGAGGCCTCCAATAATCGATGTTGGTCTGACTCTCCAGAACCCAGCGAAGCTGAAGCTGACAAGTCCTCTACACTGGCGACCGGGTTCGCAGACGTGTGCTGATGAGACAACATGGACGAAAAGGCCGGGTTCAAAGTGAATTTCCCTCTTTTATTGAAGCCAGGATAATCCTGTCCAGTCACAAACTGGCTCAGCCTACGACTCTCGTCTACCAAGTCGCCCCCAATATACATTGCTTCCGAGCAAGTGCCAGAATGAGTTGCAACGCGAAGTTGGTAGTCACCGACTGTATTCAGTGTTTCCCCCGATAGAAGCATATGGTATCTCTTCCCTGCATAGGCAACGAAGTTGTCATAGAGAAGAGAGACGTATGTTGATCCATCCCAGGTGGGAGCATCTTCGTTAATTGATTCAAGTGGGAAACATTCGAGGATACGGCAGTCACCGTCGAAGAGCCAGAATTTGCTCCTCTCTCTGACGCCGGTTGATAGTTGGTATTGAAAGTGAATCATGCGTGCAATAGGACTGGTGATCGAAAACCAAGCACCTCTATACAGCTCCCCGATCCCGCAGATGGGTGTTTCTTGAGGTATTATTCTTGCTTTTTTGGTACTGCCCTTGATCACCAAAGGTAGGTTGCTTGTGTCAATTTCAGTTTTCCTAATTTCCGACTCGGTTCTGATTCTCGAACCGGACGGAAATTAGGAAAAGCGCCGTTGCGCCTGATTCCCTGCGTTCGTAATGGTCGTTCTAGGAAAGCGAGCAGGTAAGGGCTCGTACATAGAGACAGAGGGTAAAGACACATTTTTAGCACAGCGAAATGGGTCTTTTGCCCAGGGAGACTGGAGGAGGTTAATCCTCCCCCAGGCTCCCGAATTGCTACACAGGGTTAAAGTCTATGTCTAAATAGACTCCCTAGTGTGGCCCGTACTATGTACGTGCGATTCACCAGGGAGTGGAGGGCGGGGTCTTGAAAAATCGATCGTCTTCCGAGCCGATGGATCGGCGCGGCTCTTACCATTTCTATGTCTAAATAGACTCCCTAGTGTGGCCCGTACTATGTACGTGCGATTCACCATTGATGAGGCAAGGGGTTGATGATACCTGCCGAAAATGAAGTCCTGAGGAATGCCGGTCAGTCAAGTCCTAGGAGAGTTTTACAGACTCTCAGGATGTGACTGGCAGGGCTTCGACCTGGGAGCTCCCGTTGGGAACGTAGAGAGCAAAGAAGGTGCGTACGAACACCCATTACGAAGAGGCAGGGACAAAGCTGATGCCAAAAAAAATTAAAAGCATTATCGATACGGAACATTATTCCTCGTAGGTGCCCATTTCTTCGATGGGCACTTGAGGGACGAGCTGGGCGGGCGTGTTCAGATTCGCTGGCGCCAGCCGGTAGGCGCGAATCGCCAAGTTGGACTCGGCGTTGGCCTGGAGGTGCTTGTGGGCGAGAATGGAGGTGTTGCGGAGGTAGTCGCGGTAGGCGTCGCTCTCCCAACGCAGGCGAGATTTGATAAAATCCGCGCTCTTGTCGTTGATTTGGAGGAGGACACAAGCCGTGACTCGGATGGCGTGCGCCGAGAACTTTTTGAGCTCGGCTGGGGTGATGTCGGGGTAGACCGACAGAGCGATGTCACGAAAGAGTTTGCTGATGCGGTCGCCAGTAATGTAGCGCACCTTCTTCTTTTCGAAGAAAGCGCACATTGGCTGGTCGTTACGGAGGCCCAAGCGGATGGATCTGTCGTAAATGCGAAGGGCCGCCAGGACTGGACAGAGATCGTCGCACTCGTACTCACGAACCCAGGTGATCTGCTGGCCGTTGCGACGATTCTTCTGTACTCGCCACGTGATGGTGACGGAATGGATGAGATGCTGATTTTCGATGGGATTGGCGATGCGACGCTCTGATTTGTCGCGGTAGCACATGTCTGGGCGGCAGAGAGCCTTGAGGATGCGCCCCCCCCCAGGGAGCTCATGATATTCTGCGCGGGTCTGGGTCTTTTGGCCATACTCAGACAGACGAAGGGCAGCGTAACGACCGAGCTTCGTGACGTCCAGCATCGAGGACACGAAACCCAGGCCTGTCGGATCAGACTCTGCACGCTTGATAAATTCGGCCATGAATTCGGCGCCCAGGTGGGTACGTCGATTCGGCTCATTTTGCCAAGTCTTGATGTTCTCATAGTGGAGGGCAGGAGGGCGATCTTTGAGGGCGAAATCAGTGGGGGGATCGTACCCCCGCTCCTCAAAAAGGTCATTCACGGCCTCGAGGTACTCGCGGATTGATTGGGCGCGCATGATCATCGACTGGATGTTGGCGCCGGACGAGATATGCTTGGCGTAGAGTCCCACCAGTGTGATCCAGGAGGGGCCCGACCCCAGCCACCTGGCGGGCTCAATCTTGTGCCTGACACAAAATTTCAGGAAGAAAGCTTGCCGAGACCTTCTCGTGTCAGCGCCCGGATCTCGTCGAGATCTGGCGACTTCTTGCTCAGAACTGCTCGCCAGATCAGAGAGAGAAGCTTGGGTGACGGACGAAAAAGCCGACAACGTTGGAGCTGTGGGTAGCGCTGTTTGAGAAGGGAGTAGTCGAAAATGTCGTTCTCGTTAGTCTTTTTGAGGCGAGAAATGTCGTCAGCAATCTCGTTTTCGATGCCTCGAATGTGCTTGGCGTTGATTCCCAGCTCCGAGTTGGCGAGGAGCATGCAAAAGAGGCGACCCAGCGCGCGGCCAGGCAGGGAAGACTTGCACGAATGGTTTGTCCAACGGACAGAGCTGGTGTTGTCTGTCTCTCCCAAAATGACTGGATGGTTATCCCCATCGGCGCCGTCCTGGCGGAGGGCGGTGAGGGCGGCTGCGTAGTTGATAATGATAGTGACGTATTCAAGGACATTGATGGATATCAACTTGCCCGTTGAATTGTCAGGGAGGAACAGCTTGGTCCTCTTGAAGACGGACTTAGGCCAGAGGAGATGCCACCAAAAACGAAGCCCAATGCTGAATCCTCCCCCTCCATAGAGACAGCTGTCACCAACTGCTTTTGCCAGGGGGGTGCGAGGGATGATGTGGCCCAAGGGTGTCTCCCAACGGATGCCTGACTCAGGGGAGAGCCAGTGACGGAGGATCTCAATCTCCTGTCTCAGGGTGGCATTGGGGGTGTATTTGGTAGTAGTCTTGAATTTTCGACGGGCAGCCTTGCGGAGGTAGAAGTTGATGTGACTGACGTCACGCTCAACGGCTGGAAGCAGGCGCAGGGAGCTGATCTTCGCAAGCAGTCGCTTGAAAGATGGGCTCTCATTCAACAGAAATGTCTCGTGCTGGCGGAGGATGTGGGCAATAGATGCGTAGATGTGGGTCATGAGGTGGTAGACCCATGGCGCTGCCTCTCCCAGGCGAGCCAATTTACCTGCCAGGGTCACGAGGTCAGCCAGCAGGAAGTGATGAAAACCTGTTGGCCACTTCTCATCGAGAAGTGCCCGAAGTTCGGCGAGGTACTGCTCTGTCATTCCGACGGTCAGCTGTCGGGAGTCGAAGACGAGGCCTATCGCCACCAATCGATGGCCCACTGACATGCCCTCCCACTTGTTGATGGCCAGAGGACACTGTCTGCGGGCTGTGTCAGGGCGGCCCAGTACCGCGAAGATGGCTTCGATGACGGCTGACAGCAGGCGATGGGTGTACCTGCGGGCGCTCGCCAGTAGGCAGTCATCCACATAAATGTAGTTTGGGATGGGTGACTGGCGCCCTTGGTCATCGAGGACACCGGGATTGAGATCACATCGCTTGGCAGGAACAAACTTCGTGCCCGGGGGGGCTGGGGGTTCCAAAGTGATCATGTCCAGGTACGTCTTGTGCTTGGACACGAGGTCGCAGCGCAGCGAGAAGACCTGTGTCATGACCTCAATTGCTCGTCTGAAGGGCTCCCAAGACGTGGAACTCACGATGGAACCAAATACCATTGCCGCGGGGACGAAGAAGTACATTCCCACGATGTAGAAACCGAAGGCTGCAGCGATGCCTGGGTTGAACTTGGGGTACCGGTGGGCTGCTTTGATGTCGGCGCTGGACAGATCAATGTCCTCGTCTGGGTAAGACACACGCAAGTTGTAAATGTACTTGCAGTACCGCTC
>JALLBE010002385.1:0-14160 GCA_036939795.1 Thalassiosira mediterranea | reverse complement strand
TCCAATGGTGCTCCTCACGGGAGCGACGGGTTTCGTAGGCTCCCTCCTCCTCCGCGAGCTGCTATTGCACCGCATTCGCCTCTCCATAACCGGCGGCGCCGTCGTCACCGTACGGCCAAAGAGGGGCAAATCGGCGAGGGAGAGGGTCGATCGCCTGCTGTCGCAATCCATGTTCGACTTCCTAACGAATACGGAGAAGGGTACGCTGGTGCGCGTGGTCGAGGGCGACGTGTCCGCGCCGAACGACTGCGGCATGTCCCGGGAGGGGATGGAGACGTTGAAAAGCGCGAATATAACGCACGTCTTCCACTGCGCCGCGAGCGTGAGCTTCTCGCAATCCCTCGAGGACGCGGCCATGTCGAACATCACGTCGTCGTTGCAGATGCTCCGTCTGACGAGGGAGCTGGAGCTCGGACGGCGAGGGCGAAGGAAGCGGCACGCGGCCAAGTTCGTGTACGTGAGCACGGCGTTCGTGCACGGCGGACGGACGGGCGCGCCGTCCGCGCCGTTGGGGGAAGACCTCTTCCCCCTTGGCGATCATTACGACCCCGCGGACCTGTACGCCTCCATGCTCGGATCGCAATCGCTGGCGTCGGCGGCCATGTCGGAATTGGGATTTCACAACACGTACGCGTTCAGCAAGTGCGTCTGCGAGCACCTGCTTCTGCGCATGGCCGCCTCCGGAGGAGATGCCGACGGACGGGGAGGAGTCGAGACGATCATCGTCCGACCTAGCATCGTGGGACCCAGCGTCAGCGAGCCGTACGAGGGATGGGCGGGCGAGAGGCCGAGCACGATCGTCGCAGCGGCGTGCCTGTACCTCAAGTTCCCGTACAACATGTGGTGCTTCGGCGCGAATTCCGTGCCGTTCGTCCCCGCGGACGTGGTTTGCAGGTTCATCATCTCGAGGGCCTTCGGGCGGCGCTCGCCGGCCGAATCGGTGGGCGAAGATGAGGGGGAGGGGGCGGAGGACGAAAAGAAGGAGACGTCCCCGTCGGACGCGATCGGTTCGAGCTGCGCGCCGCCGAGCGCCAAGATTTCGATGGCAGCGTGGGATGTATCCTCCCCGGCGAGCTCATCCTTCTCATGGGTCGCCTACGCCTATGCCATTACACACCTGGGATCGGTCTTTGGCCACGTGCACCGAGTTATTGCCTACGCTGGATTGCTCCTTTCTACCAGGTTGTTCCCACGACTCGATTTCGAGCCGGATACCTTCCACCGACTGCACGCGACCTTCGTGAGGTATCCCCTCGACGCCCTCCTGAGCCTGTGGGGCCGCCTCCCGTGGAGACCAAGGATGTATCGGGATCTGAGGGCCCTCGGCGCGGTGATCGACCTTCCGACTTTATTTTTCCCGTACGCGAACAGGAGCTATTACTTCGCGAGCGACCTCGTCGCTCCGGATGATTTCAACGGCGAGCGCTACATGTTCTCGTGCGTCGTGGCCGCGCACCGTTTCATACAATTGATCGAAAGCAAGAGAAGGCAAGAGTCGTCGAAGTCGTCATCCTGTCGACGACTCCGTCTGTCCAATTTGAGAGAGTATGGCGAAGGAATGGATGGCAAGACAAAGCAGCACTCTTCTGGCCGAAGTAGCTCGATTGTCGTGGCCGGGTCGGGTCACATCGGTCCCGGGTCGAGTCTATGGTGGGCCCTAACGCAGCCCCGGGGAAATACGACGGTACGACTCGCGGGCTGGATCCTCTCGAAGGTGTTCTGTCTCACCGCCGCGGAGATCGAGGTAGACGCGGCGTCGTTCGAGACGCTTGCCAGGGCGGCCTCGAGGGCACGGCGGGGGGGATCGTCGCAATCGAACGCTACGCTCGGGATCGTCATCGCCCCGACGCACCGTTCGTTCTACGACTTCCTAATCGTGAGCTACGTCTGTTTCTCCCTGCCGGAATTGGGGCTGGACGTGCCTCGCATAGCGGCCGCGTCGGACTTCGCGGGGATACCCCTCGTAGGATGGCTGGCCGAGAGGGCCGGCGCCTTCTTCTTGAAAAGGGGCGGCGCCGGCGGCCATAGGAGGAGGGACGATGGTCTGAAGCGAAGTCTAGCCCGGATAAGGAGGGAGGGGAAGCACGGCCGCCCGGCCTTCATCGAGGTGTTCGTCGAGGGGAAGCGCAGCAGGGACCGAACCTTCGTGGAGCCTAGAACTGGGTTCTTGAGGTGCCTGGCGGAAACGGGGGAGCCTAACATTATTCTACCCGTTACGATCAACTACGAGGGGATTCCCGACCAAACGAGCTTGGTGCGCGAGGCCAACGAAGGAACGGAAGAAAAGATGAGCCTAACAAATCTGGCGGCTTGGTTGTGCCGCGTATTCTCTGGGTCGGTCAACATTGGGAGGGTGTACCTCTCTGCATCTGAATCAATCGCCATGCCCAATTTAAAGGGCAACAGAATCAAGGAACTGGCTCTTCAGATCCAGTCATCCCATCAAAGCAGAGTGATGGTCTCTGGCATGCACATCAAAGCTGCATCCTTGGCTTTGGATGTGCAGGAAAGCATCATACATAAAGCCCTGTCGGAGCTGGGATATCAGTTTTGGCCGGAGCTACGGGACGATAGGATGTTCCCTCAACCTCCATTTGGCAATGACTTTCTTTGGGCAACTATGCTTCAATTTGGCCATCTATTTGGGCCTTACATTGTCGGTTCACATCCGAGGTGGTCTTCATGGCTCAAACCAACCGTGAATAGAGGAGACCCCAAAACCAGCTCGAACAAAGCTGTAAACATGGTGTTATCAAAGCTGATAGAACGCGTTGAACTCGCCGACTCCATTGTTGATGGGGCCATCAAGAAGCTTCAGTCAAAGGGATTCCATGCACCTGAGGAAAAACATGTTCTTCAGTATCTGCCTGCTCCTGCGAGTGTTTCCATCCCCGCTTTTTTACTCCGGATTGCCGTGAAAACCAAAATCGAGGCCACGACGGACCAAGGAAATCAATCTCACAAGGTGTATTGGCTGAATGGAAAACAAGTTTCTTCGGGCAGGGTGGCGGAACCACGATTCTCCCACCATATCGCTGGGGTGAGCAGTGATGATCTACAACACAACACCAATAACGAGGCCTTTGGATCATGGGGCTACAGAGACTCCTACTTCGTGATGAACGTCACTCCTGATGGCTCAAAGCTTGTCACGATGAAAGGCACTAGATATGGCATCAGTGGCAGACCACTTCATCACCTCGCAAGCTTTGTTGAAAAAGAACTCAACGTGATAATAGACCCAAAAGGACCAAATTTACGGCCATGTGAGAAATTGCTCAATTCAGAGAATTGTGACCTGACCAGTAAAATTCTCGGAGAAATTGTTATCATGCTCGGCGGCGACGAAAAGCGCGTATCCACGAGACTTGTGGATCGTGCGAGACATGGAACTGGCCACACCCAAGAGGATATGTATGATTTTCGAACTGGGCTACTTCGGTCTCGCCTACCAGATGCAGTCGTGTGGCCACAGACGGTGGAGGAAATCCAAGCCTTGGTATCTTTTGCTGCCGAGAACAGCTGCTGTCTCATCCCCTTTGGAGGTGGCACCAATGTGACGCACTCCACCCGCTGCCCAGACCGACTAATCGATCCTAGGCCGATGGTCTCGGTTGACATGAAGTTGATGAATCGCGTTCTTTGGGTGAACGAAGAAGATGGCCTTGCGCATGTCGAGGGTGGCATCACTGGAGCCGAACTGATTCGGCACATGGAGATGCTTGGCTACACGATTGGGCACGAACCAGATAGTTTTGAATTCAGCACGGTTGGCGGCTGGATTGCAACTAAAGCCAGTGGCATGAAGCAGAACAAGTATGGAAACATTGAGGACATAGTAAGGGAAGTGAGTGTTGTAGGGGCAAAGGGGCTGATCTCGCACAAGCACAAAGCGGAGAAAACTTCCATTGGAAGAGCCTCCATGGGGCTAGATGTGAAATCAATCATGCTTGGCTCGGAAGGTTGCTTTGGTATAATTGTGAGTGCGGTACTCAAAATATGGCCACTTGCTGAGTCCAAGTCCCACGAGAGTGTGATACTGCCAAACTTTGAAGTGGGTCTGAAATTCGTGAAAGACATCTCCAACATGCGAGCAATGAAGCCCGCGAGCGTGAGGCTGCTCGACAATGGCCAATTTCGGCTTGGACAGGCACTCAAAGAACAGCCGTCAAAGTTTGAATCACTATGTGGCATCGTGTCAAAGGCCATAGGTTCCTATGTTGGAAGTTTTGAGGGTAGGTCAGTTGTCTGTGCAACCATAACCTTTGAAGGATCTTCCCACGAAGTGACTTTGCAGAAGAGGTCTGTTCGCGAAAAGGCATATGTGCATGGTGGTGTTCTAGCAGGATCGCAAGTCGGCAAGGCGGGGTATGATCTCACCTTCGCCATAGCATACCTTAGGGATTTTGCCCTCAGCTACAATATCTTGGGTGAAAGTTTTGAGACATTTGTTCCCTGGTCGAGGGTACTCCAGGTGGTCGAATCCACCAAGAAGAAGATTGTTTCTGAACACAAGAAGCGTGCTTTGCCTGGCATTCCCTTTGTGTGCAGCAGGATCACACAACTTTACGACGATGGGGTGTGCGTCTATTTTTACTTCTGCATGCAAGTGAGCTGCGTAGCTGATCCGAGTGAGGTCTTCGCTGAGATAGAAAGATCAGCCCGACAAGAAATTCTCGACAAAGGAGGCACCCTTAGCCACCACCATGGCCTGGGAAAATTGCGCGCTGCGTTCGTGGAACAAGTATATTCTCAAAGTCACGTGGAATCAGTTGTTGCCATGAAGGAAGCACTAGACCCATCCAACACGTTTGGAGCAAGAAATGGCCTACTGTATGGCGCGGATTCTCATTGCAAGTAAGCAATGTCATTGCTACTCCATAGAGAAGAAGTGTAAACCACAAAAAACAAAAATCAAGGCTAAGGAATTTGTGATCAGTTATAGTCGCGGTCCAAGCATTTCCCTCTTCATTTCAAATCGTTCAGCCCTCATTTTCTGTCAGACTGCTACTGATTTCTACCACAACATTCTCAGCATGTCCATGGTGAGTCATTCTTGGTTATTGTACTGCATTTTCTAGTAATGTCGTGGAGGAGTTTGTTTTCATTATTAGCAAACCCCACCTGTGTGAGACCATTATACATCCCTTCTGGCTTGGGCTTAGAAGGATGGTATGGAGGATGGTATGAACGTTGATGTTGCTCCCGTCGCGCAAGCTTGTTCTTGCAGACACTACTTCTTGATACGCACACATAAATAATAGTCTGGCGACGACGCGCCGCCCCCGGAATGGCCATGTTAATAATTTAGTGCTAGGTATGACTCCATCTGAGTATGTCCTTGGTGCATATTAGAATTTGGGGCCAGGGCCAGAGTAGATAGCAGGTTCCTGCCTTCTATTAGCCAATGTGGGACTTCTTTACTCCTCCAATACAAATACCACCACTGACCCTCCCTTTTCTGATTCACTTCCGTACGAAGATCCACTAGCCAATGTCGTGCCATTTGCAGAGAGAGCCACAGAACACCCATTATTGAATGGTGAAACCTCTGTTAGGGTCTGTCCCTTCTGTTTCCAGATCCTGGCAATGTCATCAAAACCATACACTTCAACATGCCCCCTCACGTCGGATTTGTTTGGTGTACCTATTGCCAACATATTGCCTTCTGAAGACAGTGAAACAGAATTCCCAGAGAAGGAAAACATCTCATCCGTGATAGTTTGCCCAAGCTGTGTGTATTGGAGATTTGGAGCTTTGCCTTGGAGTCTAAATATTATAGCCCATCCCGGTCCGATGCTCAATAACGGAGATTGATTACGCCGTCGGATACCAACTGCTACTGTCTTGCCATCCGAAGACATGGATAGAGACAAAATGTTCATGCCATTAAGAGACAACAGATCAACCTGTCTGTACATGAAGAGTAGTTCGTCCCAAGTGTACACCGTGAACATGCTGCTCGCTCCCGCTGCTATTGTCTTGCCATCTGATGACAGAGCCAAAGACGATCCTATCATATTGTATCTTTCTTCACCTTCAATTGTATCACCGCGAGGTGTGTAACTGGATAATTTTTCATCCCAGATGAACACCTTCACATGTCCGGCCCAGAGCCCGTTTTGACTGTTTCGGGGTGCCCCGACCGCAAGTGTTTTGCCATCAGCAGAAAGGGCGACCGCTGTTCCAAAGAAATCACTGGCTGCTTCACCATTGATGGGTCCACCTAGCTGCTCCCAGAAGAACCCGATATCAGCATCGCCATTCAATGAATAAACCACAACCCGACCTGAATCTTGGCCGCTCACATCACTGAATGGAAATCCTACAGCAATAACCATGCCGTCACTTGAGAGAGCCATGGAGCGCCCTCTGCCACCACCCGCGCCATCGCCTGCTTCACCAACAATCGATTGGCCTACTTGAGTCCATGTCAACCCATCAGCCTTTTTGAGATAGACCTTCACCTGCCCTGCATTTTCCCCGTTCCCATCATGACCAGGGCCTGATGCAGCAAGAATGGAACCATCTGCTGATAGCGCAAC
Source organism: Thalassiosira mediterranea (assembly GCA_036939795.1). Taxonomy (NCBI): domain Eukaryota; phylum Bacillariophyta; class Thalassiosirophyceae; order Thalassiosirales; family Thalassiosiraceae; genus Thalassiosira; species Thalassiosira mediterranea. The sequence goes on along the minus strand of JALLBE010002385.1, from coordinate 7,615 downwards.
CGAGTGCCCGAAGTCATAGTTGCGTGCTTCACCTGCAATGATCTGACCTTGCTGCTCCCAGCGCAATGAAGACCAATATGTACTAGGAGCCTGTGATGTAGACGGCTGGAACGAAGGACCTGATGACGCACTTGGGGCTGAAGATTGAGAAGGATGGAGGCTCGAGCTAGGTCCAGAAGTATGAGATGGCCGCATTGAAGGCTTCCAGGACGGACTTGGACTTGGGTTAAATGATTGTGATGGGGCATCAGTCGCTGAAAAGGAAGGCATTTGACTTGGAAATGAGGATTGGGATGGGACCAAAGATTCAACATTGCCCTCATCAATTCTGCTATCTGACCCTATCAAAACGACAAGAAGTGTTGTAATCAAGGATGCCATGATAAGACTAGAACCAGCGATGATGATTCGTATCTGTCTCCTCCACCAAGGCAGCGGCTGAATTGGAGTTGGAACAATGAAAGGAATGTCAGGCTCGTCCTCGACAACCCTGGCTTCTACCCGGTGTAATATGCGACAGGACGCTTCGATCGACTCATCGTCTTCAGGAAAGATTGATGTTTGTTGAGGGGGGTTGTTAGTTTGTGTTGCCGAGTGGCGAGCAACGGTGCCGAGAGTTTGACTGTCTTCTCTTTGTTCGCGAGAAGGAGGGAGTTGAACTTCGTTGTGAAATGCTTGAGGTACAGGTGTTTCTACAATGTTGTCTGAGTGAATTTGTGCTGCGGAAGATCCCCCTTCTCCAGATGTTCTCAGTTTGCTCTTGTGAATACTTTCGTCAAGATGTGTGGGTGGTAGGGGTGCTTCGTTGTTATTGTTGACGATCTCTAGGGAGCTTTTGATTGAAGCTTCCCTCTCTTTATACTCGATAGCTGACAATGTTGCTTCGTTGTCACTCAGGGAGAACTCAAGTGAGCAGTTGGCAGAGGCATCCATCCGCTCGTACGCGGAAGCAACTTGAAAATCTGGGACTGGGGCGACCTCTGCATCGTCTAGGACGAGCTGATGCGAGATTCTGTCTTCAGAGACCGCTGCCGCCCCTGACGTTGGCTCTGGGTCGTCATGGTAACTGCCCGGCATATATTCGGGCCCATTTTCAATCGGCGATGAATAATAGCCTCGAGGACTGTTGCCGGATGGCTCATGATCGGTGCGCGTTGGATCACATCGAAAAGTCGATGGCGTCGCTGTTGCTCCTTCACGCCCGCCCTCCCTGTGACTGCAGCAATCTGGCGGGGAGCCTTCATCGCCACTCGGGTTGTTGTTCTCCCTGTTGGACATGATGATTCATACCGATTTTATTGAAGGATTGCTTATGCGGCAAGCTAAAAGGCAGATGAGCGAGATCCGCTGATCTGCGGATCTGCGGATCTGCGGAGAGCGGAGCGGAGCGAGACATGATCGTCAAAGGAAGGAAGAGTTCTTCACTCGCTTTTGCTCGCTTTGCTTGTTTCAGCACACGGCATGGTTCGTATACTACATACCTATATGTAATGTATGTACCTATGCAGAAACTACATACATAGGAATCGTATCGAAGCCTGCTCGGTTGAAGACCAAGCCCAAGACCAAGACCAAGACCAAGATAGACCAGCCAAGCAACACCAGCCATGCCATATATTTTATGATAGCCAGCAAAGTTCAAGAAGATAGATCCATCCGTGATAGATCTGGGATGTGGTACGATATCGTACGTCATCCGTCCCCGGCGTCCATCCGTGAGAGTCGAACTGCTCACAGGCTCGTATCAAAAAAGCGAAAGCGAAAGCGCTTGCTTGGGATGGAAGCAACCGGCAAGCAAAGCTTACGAAGATTGGTGCAGCAATCGAGCATGGCAGGCTCAATGAAGACTCTGGCTGTCGAGGAGGATAAGATTGGTTCATAACACCATAAGGTGAATCAGTGACCCATGTCGAAAATCCAAAACAACAACTCAAGTGGCGACAGCTCCCCGCAAGCCAGTGATGGCCAATTGGATGCTGGACGTGGACGAGATACAATGACGCCATCCACTCCTCCATCTGAGTCAGCGGGCATGGAGCATTTACCGCCAGCCGCCGCCGCCGCCACCACCACCACTGACAGCAATTCTTCAGCAGAGGACGCTGCAAGACATTTTGGAAGTGGACCGGAGAATGCACCCTGCGACGAAGATGATGCTCCAGTGCCAATAGAAATGATGGAAATGACATTGGAAGATATGCCTAACTACACCGCAAGTTCTAATCAGATTGCTCTTCATGAGGCAGGTATCGATGAAGACGCTCCAGTACCTGTCGAAGTGGCGATGACTGCGAATGAACAAATGACAAGCTCACTTCAAATCATCCAAGATTGTGACGACAGTGCCCCAGTGCCTGCTGACCAAACAGCTTCAAGGTATGAAATGATGGAAGACAAGAGATCCCTAGTCACCACCGACAATTCGGGTGATGCACCACTGCATCCCGCTCATTTTGAAGAGATTGTTCGTAAAAACAGTTACAAGATCACTGGCGATCAAGCTCTCGCGGCAGATGGCTCAGTATCTGCAGATGCTGGAGGAACACACATCGCAGATGCAACAGCTCAACGTACGGCGGCCCCTGTCCCTATACCTACACAAGCAACATCGACCCAGGCACCCCAATCAATATCCACCCCTACAAATGACAATGATGCAACAAATGATCCATCCATTCTCATGTTTAATGACGTAGAGGCCCTACCTGTCGAAGACCAGCCCAACCCTACTATGGTTAATGCAATACCAATTCAGCCGCTGCCATGGTGGAAGAGTCAACATTTATGCATCTTCGCTGGCTGTCTCATAGCCATAGGAGCATCAATAGCAACACTTGTTGCCGTACTTGGGTCAAACAAAGAAGTCAATGAAGACAATTCCGAGTTTGCTTCAGTGATGGAACAGTCTTCCATTCCATCCCATTCGTATACACCAAGCCAATCCTCTTCTCCAAGCCGAATACCATCTCCCCAACCCACTTCTCTGCCCTCAAATTCATTCGCCCCAAGCTCTAATCCTTCGTGGCACCCTTCCATGCGGCCATCTCATACTTCTGGACCTAGCTTAAGCATTGGACCATCTGAAACGCCAGGCCCAAGTGTGTCATCAAGTCCTTCGCTCCAGCCGTCTACATCGCAGGCTCCTAGTACATATTGGTCTTCATTGCGCTGGGAGCAGCAAGGTCAGATCATTGAGGGTGATTTCTCCAATGATGAATTCGGGCACTCAGTTGCTCTTTCCGATGATGGCTCCATTCTCGCAACGTCTGCCATTGATGGGGCAAAGAGAGGGCTATGGAGAGGGCTGGTGAAGGTTTATCACAAGGAGGCTGGTGGGTCAAAATGGATCCAACTTGGCCAATCGATTCCTGGAAATGAGGGGGATAATGCAGGATATTCTATAGCCCTCTCAGGTGACGGCATGGTTATTGTCGTAGGGTTTCCATTCAGTGATGTGAGCGGCCAAGATTCTGGCCAGGTCATTGTCTATTCATTGCGTTTTCACAGTTACTTGGGGCTCATTTGGGAGCAATTTGGTGAGCCTATCAAAGGCCAAGCCGGCGATGTTTCGGGAAGATCTGTTGCCATTTCCAGCGACGGTAAAACAGTTCTAGTTGGATCACCTGGGAATAGTGACAATGGCAATCAGGCTGGGCATGTGAAGGTATTTGGCTGGAATGACAAAGAATCAAACTTCAAGCAACGTGGCCAAACTATCGTAGGCGATGCACCAGTCAATTGGTTCGGAAATTCTGTTGCCATCTCATCAGATGGTAAACGAATTGTTGTAGGGGCCGAGAAAAATGCTGACGGAGGCACTTATGCCGGTCATGCCAAGATATACATTTGGGATGAAGCCGCGTTAGACTATTTTCAGGTCGGGCCCACTCTCAATGGAGAAAAAGACGAAGAATTTGGAGGTGCCGTCGCAATATCTTCAGATGGCACGACTGTAGCGATTGGAGGTGACGCAACGCCCTGGGAGAGCAACAAGCCAGGGCGGGTGACCGTGTACAGGTGGCAGGACCAAGCGCCGCATCTGAACTACACACAGCTTGGCCAAACCATCTATGGCCAAAACGTGTATTCCTACACAGGGGGTTCGGTATCGCTGTCTTCTGACGGTAATGTTTTGGCAATAGGTTCGCCCTACGACTTCATGGTATCAGGACTTGTGAAAGTTTACGGGCTGGACGAAGCCGCATCGATATGGAAACAGCAAGGACAGGACTTAGTGGTCGAGGGACATAGAAATTTTGGTCACACTGTTGCGCTTTCTGCGGATGGCAAGACAGTAGCCTGTGGGTCCCCTCACTGGAACGTTGGGTTTGATTGGATGGGTTCAGTGACGGTTTTCAGCATACCCTCTCGACCTACGCTCCGCCCGTCTCAATCTCCTACTCTTTCTCTACTGCATTGGAATCATCATATGAATGTAACAGGAGAGCAGCCAATCGACTGGGCAGGCTGGTCTGTGTCTATCTCTGCTGATGGCAACACACTTGCAATGGGATCACCTGGAAATTTGTTCAGAGAAGACTACGACCGATCTGGGTACGTTAAGGTGTATCGCAGGGAACACAATCAATCGAGCTGGCAACAGCTTGGTCCAGCAATTTGGGGGAGATCCATTGGAGATCGTTTTGGGGCGTCTGTGTCGTTATCTGCTGATGGTGATATATTGGCAGTAGGAGCGCCTGTCATGTATGATGGTTTGGGGTACACAGCGATATATAGGTACCAGGAGACTTCAAATCCCAGTGATGGTGCGAGTAGTTCTAGTTGGACGAGTATCAGCAAAATGGAAGCTGAAGAATACGGGGACGAATTTGGCTGGGCAGTTTCATTATCTGCAGAGGGGTCAGTCCTGGCTGTTGGGGCCCGTAGCAACGAATGTGGTAGTATCATGGCAGGCCGTGTCAGCGTGTATTATGCAGACTACGATGTAGACCCCTCTGGAATGAGCTGGACTCGCTTCGATCAAGATATTCTTGGAAATGCGGGCGATTGGTTAGGTTTTTCTGTCGCCCTATCTGCCGATGGGGAATCCCTTGCTGTAGGTGCACCTGGAATATACTACGAGGATTACACAGCAGGTTATGTAACAATCTATCGAAGAAGCGGCGACGAGTGGACTCGGTCTGGTCAGGTCCTACGTGGCGAGTCTGCTGGGGATGCGTTTGGGTGGTCAGTCGCCTTATCTGCCAATGGAACGATTGCAGCCATCGGATCGACCCAGCTTGGTGGCAAAAGCAATGAAGGGCAAGGGGAACATCCTGGGTATGCTAAAGTGTTCTCCATCGAAGTGGAGGGCAGCGAGATGAGATGGGAGCAGATTGGTGGAACCATCGAAGGTGAAGCCGACGAGGACGAAATGGGTCACAGTGTGTCCCTCTCTGAAGACGGCAGTACACTTGCTGTTGGATCCAATCACAACGATGGGGCTGGCGACGATGCAGGAAGCGTCAGGGTGTACTCTTTAGGTTCGACGCAGGCTCCAAGCTGGAAAAGGCTCGGTAAAGATATATATGGTGTGGCTGCTGGGGATTGGTTTGGCAATATGGTATCGCTCAGCGCCGACGGGAGAACTCTGGTATCCGGTGCACCATTCTACGACGCCGATGGTGAAGATGCGGGCCACGCCATGGTCTTTGACCTAGATGAGCCTGAAGGTATTTTTACTTGACGTGGGCACTTGATGTTTTGGGCGGACAGGGGACAAGCCCGCGAACATACGATACACATGTCTCTAAGTAATGTTGTTTTGCAAAATGTACCTATCTATGGCTCCGTCCCTGTCCCTGTTCTGGACTTTTTACCCTATTTACCCACGGGGATACCCAACCTTGATAGTCCTCGACGGTTTCCTCGTAAAGTGGCGCCCATTTCAGAGCGCTTCAGACTGAGCCCAGCACGACGCTCATCCCACCAGATATTACTACTCCGGAACGAACGAAACCCTCGACTCCTCCGCCCAAAGCACCTCCCTATACAGACACCGCCCAGCGCTCTTACCACCATCCATGGCTATCGTCCCCAATCCGAACTCCTCGGCGCAAATGTCCACGGTATCCCGCACGGCAATGGCAGCCAGCATCGTCAAAAGGAGTAGCGGCACCCGCAATACATTCCACACGAAGGATTCGATCGCCCCCGCCTTCCTCTTGCTCCGTTGCTTCCTCGGTTCGCTGATCCGACTCTTCTTCTGGAGCGTCCACCGTCCCAGCCTATTGTCCGCGGAAGCGCTGACGACGTCGAAGCTAACCCCGCCCTCCAACTCTCCGGGCAGCATGAGGGCGCCGGGCACCGGACGACTCGCGATGCACGTCACCGGCAAATCGTGCACCTCGGCGAACTGCTTCAACACCCTCTGGGATTGCAGATCGTAGAGGGAGATGGATCCCTCGACGCTTCCCATGGAGAGGAGGGTCAGGTCGGAGGAGAGGGAGGTGGCGGAGACGGGGACGGGGGAGCATTGGATCCGTCCCTCGAGTTTGTAGGTGGCGGCGGGCAGTTGCTGCGTGGGCGCACCGCTCGGCGGGCCACCTGGCGGGGCGCGGGATGGACTTCCCGGCGGAGCTCCGGCCCCCGGCGGAGGACCGCGGGATGGGCTGCCGGGCGGACCACCCGCCGGCGGAGGACCTCCGGCCCCGGGGGGTCCGCCGGCACCACCCCTCGCCGGCACGGCCCTGCTCCATCGAGCCAAATACGCCGCGCCCCTCTTTCCGCTCGCCACGGTATAAATCACCCTCCCCTCCATGTCCCCGTAGGCGCACCCCCTGACCAAAATTTGCGGCGCCCGTGGGAGCATCCGTGGATCGATCTTTTTTCCCTTCGCCTCGGCCGCGGCCGCCAACTTCGCCGGGTCGGGCGGGGGGGGACCGTTCGGATCGTGCACCTCGCACTTGAGCACGGCCACCTCCCGAGAGGTTCGAACGTCGAAGACGCGCGCGGTTCCGTCCTTCGCGGAGCTCAGCACCTCCCCCCCCGAGCGGGGATGGAAATTTATGGCGCACACCGCCTTGGCGTGTCCCCCGCACCACTCGGCGATGGTATCGAACCGGAAGGACCTCGGGCCGGTCCGGGCGAGATCGTACACCAAGACGGTTCCGTCCTCGCACCCCACGGCGATTCTGTGGAGCATCTTTCCGTCGACGTGGGCGGGGGTGTAGGCGGTGACGTTGGCACCCCGTCCCTTGCCCACGGAGGTCTTCCCGAGCAGTATCGCATCCTCCTCCTTCTCCTCCTCCTTCACTTCCTCGCCCTCCGCATTTTCGCCATCCAAGTCCAAATCGATCGGGGCCCCGCGCAACGGAATGCCGTAGAGCAGCACCTCGTCCCCGATGCACGCGAGGAGCCTCGCCATGCCCAGATCGTCGTCGTGCGGCCTGAACGCCTTGACGCCGAAGCAGAGCGCCTCCCCCGTCGAAATCTCGATCCGCCTGCTCTCGACGCCATTTCCCTCGGACGCATCGCTGCAAATATCGATGACGATCTTGTTCAAGACTCCCGTCTTGGAGCTCCCGCCTCCCCCGCAGTACGCCACTAACGAATGTCCGTCGCGTCTGCTGGGGTTCGAGGGACTTCCGCTCCACGTTATGCCGAAGACGGGGAA
>JALLBE010002366.1:0-12009 GCA_036939795.1 Thalassiosira mediterranea | reverse complement strand
AAATAAATTTGAAAATGAAAAGTCAATCAAGTGCACTGTGGTAACTGTAAACTTATCATACTAAAACAATAATCGATCAACTAATAGGGGTTTGCTGCTCAAAACGAACCGAGGCCTACAGAATGTACCTGACATCCATGCACCCCAGTCGGTCAGCTCCATTCACTTTCTCACTACCAGTAAAAAACTCCTATGCATGCAAATGATGGCCGTGAGATCGTATTGCGGTGTCACTGATTTGGAATCGATAGCTTGCACTGATTGGTAGTTGGGAGCTCTCAGTGATTCAAACAAGCAGACCTGTAAACATCCCCCTTCGCTTGACAACCTCTTAGAGTCAAGACAGAATGATGACCGAACACGGACAAATTTTTATGAGGAATGCATCGTACCATATTCTAGCAGTCATTTTTTATAGTTTATTGTAGAAGTACACGAATATGACCAGTTCTTAACCCCCTGACCGGATCTTGTCTCGGAATGGAACTGTTTTCAGTTGGCAGTCGATCCACTTTGGCGATACCCCCGAAGATATTTTTCTCTATTTTTTTCATTGTTTGATTGTTGCTCGCACTTCACATGAGAGCAGTCTCTATGGAATTGACGGCCCCTGCGCCTTCGATCATATCACATGTGTGATCAATAGGCGGCAGACAGACTTGGGCAGTCATGTAGTTTGACCCCTTGTGAAACACATATTGGGATAGTTGGTGTGTTGCAGAACCCGATGCAACGTCTCAGATTCAATAAGTTTGAACATTCAGTGTCCCTATTTCCTCCCCGCTGCAGCAGCTTGGGCTGCTTGCCTCTGGGCCATCATTTCTCTGTGCTTCTTGCGGGCTTCCCACTCGTGAACAGATTGGACACCAAATTTCATGTTGAGCTTACTGGCAGGCTTGGTCATGGGATCATCAAAGAACCACTCGGCTGTGAGGGCTTCCCGTGCCGACCATCGCTTTTCGGGATTATACGCCAGTAGATTATCAATCACGTCCATTGCATTAGGTGTCATCCAGTTCATGGCCGTTGTAGGCAGACGGGTCTTCAGTTCCTCTCGGAGCCTTCGAGGGAATCTCTCCTCGCTTGACTTCGGCTCATAATTCTTCCAAAGAGGGCAGTCCTTATGGATATTAGGCCATTCCTCCTCAGTAGGATGACCCATCATCCTGAAGATAAGGTCGAGCTGGTTGGACTCGTTCAGGCCCTTCAGAAGACCACCTCGTCTGAACATTTCTGCAATGATGCAACCCACACTCCACATGTCGATCTTTGGCGTGTATTTCATGCACCCCATGAGAAGTTCAGGTGGACGGTACCACAGCGTGATGACGCGATTTGTGAGGCGTGCCATGTGGCTGTTCCAGCTACGAGCCAGCCCCATGTCAGCAATTTTCAATTCCCCTTTCGAACTGATCAGCAGATTTGAAGCCTTCAGATCCCTGTGAATGATACCGTTCATGTGCATGTAGTGGAGCCCTTTCAGCAATTGGTTAGACCAAGATTTGACATGGTCCTGTGTAATTTTGATCTCCTGCGACTCAATGATTCCAGTGAGGTCGAATTCACAGTATTCGAAGACCATGAACACATTCTTTGGAATGTCTCCCGAGTCTGTATGTGTCAAGGGAAAAAGTGAAGAAATCTGTGAGTGGATGTAGCACGATGTTTCGTCGAGAACGCTGACTAATGAACAGCAGGCCGGGATAGGTCGCACAGTCAATATGGGCGGTTTGAACTGTGCACGTCCAGTGAGGAGCAGTGGACGCGCACGAAGAGATTGATCCGCCAGGATGATCCTACACAAGACTTGGAGTAACTCACCCTTCGATGTGACGATTTCCTTCAGCTGCACAATGTTATCATGTTTGAGCGCCTTGAGAATTTTCACCTCGCGGATGGCAGTGATGGGGAACCCATTCTCTTCCTCCTCGGTGTTGATGCGCTTGAGGGCGACGATCTCCCCAGTTACATTGTCCGATCCCATGAACACGCTCCTATCGAAGATGGACGTTACATCATCAGATGATAGCGCGCGCGTGGCCATAGGAAACGAACGTGGTGAGTTAAATGGAACAAAAATAAAACACATGTCATTCCCCCCCCTCAACATCACCACCACACCACAAAATCAGGCACGGGTAATAAGACACATGCTGAGCCAGGGCTGTGTGAAAGCCCAAATGCTGCACACACAAGCACTGAATCAGATTGTGTCCCCCAGCCATCATGTCTTTGTGGCGTGGCAATGTGTAGCACCCCAGCCACAATATCTCTCAGCATACATTTGAGGGGGGGGGATGACAAATATTTTTTGTCTCTCATAAAAGAGACGCACCCATAGGTACCCTCCCCGACCTGGTTGTGCTTTTTGAACGCCGTGACATCGCGCATTTTCGTCGGCGCCTTAAGGGACACGCGGCGAGGTTGTTTGCGGCCCGCCGGCGCCGGTGGGGCGGAGTCAGCCGGACGTTTGCTCCCAGCATGGCCACCAAAACTGCCCGTTTTGACCCCAGCAGCCGCCGTTGTTCCGCTGGGCTTTTTGGCCGGCGGAGGGGGTGGCCTGGGCCTGCCCTTGGGCGGTCCAGGTGGTGGGGGCGGACGGCTGCGCGGAGCCCCAGGGGGCGGGGGAGGCTTCCTCGGGGGCCCTCTGGGGGGGGGAGGGCGGACCATAGTAGTAGTCGACGCCATGGAATATTTTTGTTGCGTGTTAGCCACCGTCTTTTCCATTCACTCAGCCTCCACTCGATCGGCAAGGTCCAGATTTCCCAGCCTACGGTCAGCCTTTAAAAGAGGTGCCTTCCTTCAAGCGCTGGTTCTCGACTCCGATCACAGCGCTGGACGCCTGCGTTGGATGTGAAAATCAATGCCGAAGCTCTTTTGAAGCTGACCTGAGATGATGGACGAGGGAGGCCAATCTGGTTAATAATTGCGTTGGCAGCGCATAGAAAAAATATGGGCACCAGATCATTGCGGGCGAGGAGGCTATCCTCCAGGTCGTGCCCTGCCAACTCAAAATTTCACGCAGCGCCCCACATCACGACTGCCAAATAGAACCACCTCGTGCCTGACGCATCAATGCAACTGGATAATGCCGTTGATTGTAATTCAACACCGACGGCATAGATGCTGATATCAGTTCATATGAACGCCGCCGTGTCGCCCTCGCCAGGTCAACAGCCAAGCGCCCAGCCAAGGCTCCAGACACGACTGCAACCGAATTTGACCCGCCCCGCATCGCCCTACACGGCGCCCCCGCCCGCCCGCCGCCGACGACGACGACCCAACTCACTCGACCAAGGGGAGCTACCACGACGCCGCACACCGCCGGGGGGATTGAGATGAAGAGGGGGAGGGGGGGGGTTGATAAGCTTGGGTGAAAGGCGTTCGAAGCAAGCAAGAACGAAATCCACCCACGCATTATGAGCGATGAGCGTTCAAAAAGCGCTCGGCGGCGTGCGGCGGCGTCCGTCGAGTCGCGAGTCGAAGCAAGCAGAAAGCAAGAGAAGCGCCCGAAGGCAAAAATCGAAAATCGAGCCTTCACGCTTCTCGCCACGCACACCCATTGTTCTCGGTTCTGATGGCATGCAAAAAATGATTGATATGCGTCATTTCAAACTAAATACCAGCTAAAAACGTCTTTGTTTACAACCACAAAACTCGATTTTACTCTTCCCGGGCCCTCCGAAATGAGGGCCCGAAACGCAATGTAGCCTCTTCGAATCGCCAAAGCGCAACCACACCCCTCAACAGGACCCTCTCGATGACCTTGTACCCGGTCCTCGGCGCTGACGGACCGGCGATCGCCCCGCAGTACCCCGTTCTTCACCAGGGTTTTGACCCCCGACTTTGTTTATAATCGAAGAAATGAACTAGGTGGAAGCTAGTAAAACCAGTTTACTCTTCCCGAACCCGAAGCTAGTCGACAAGCTAGATGAAGTTTGAAAATTTTCAAATTTCGAATACTCAAACCGGCCTTTCGAAGAGTAAACGCGAAGAGTAAACGAAGAGTGAAACGACATCGTTGTGCAATCCAACTTAGTTTAGTCCCTGGGGTAATTTTATAAGACACCGTTCACCGTTGAAGTTTGAAAATTTTAAAATTTCGAATACTCGAACCGGCCTTTCGAAGAGTAAACGCGAAGAGTAAACGAAGAGTGAAACGACATCGATCGATATCGATGCCGCTGAGGAAAGCGATGATCGCGCTACATCAGAGGTCGCGCGATGGCCGAAATGAGGTAACCGAACACTAGATTAGACCTATGGCTACAACTATGGCTTTCTATAGCTCTCGAATCGGTCGATTCGTCGCGTAGTTCTGTTCGATCGAAGATTGTAAACAAAGTGGGGGTAAAAATCGGGTTGTAAACAAAGTAGTTTTTAGCTGGTAAGGATTAGGAATTGGATGAAACCAAGAGTGGGAATCCATTGTCAACTAGGTGCTCACGGGTCACATGCACTTTTAATCATGGAAATAGGGCAACCAGGGCATGAGATATGCGCAAACGAGAGGGCACCTGGTTAGAAAAGGATAAGCGCCATGTCCCGATGATCTGCCTGATGGGGCAGTTTATTGATGAATCAGATTATTGTTCATGTCTCGCTATGTTTGTAAGTTAGAGGAGGGAAGGGATGCACTGAGTTGGGCCGTGTTTTAGTTTTTGTAGTGTCGACATGGGAATATATACAATAAACTACGTACGTACCATATGGTATGGTTCAAAATGATGGTTCAAAATGATGGTTCAAAATGATCATCGCGCTATGTTGGACATTCTCTGCATCCGTTTTCAATCTGTCACACTTCACCACGCTCCAATACCTGTTCCTCTATAGATTTTACTAGGTAGACAGTCATCGGGTCATCAGTTATCCCCCGGCCCCCGCCGTCGCTAGTAGAGAGACAAAATTGGCAACTGGCCCACAGTTTTCAATTAATGTTACCAATAGCTCGTAATGATTATGAATTAGCTTCATTGAGAGAAAATAGCTCAAAAAGCTCGTAGTTTTGGTCGTTGCGCCCATCTCAGTGGATGGATGGTGCTGGATGGGGAGTGAATCGGGGTGAATTTAAAATGTTAATTAGACTTGTAGTAAAATCTTCTTAGGTAGTGTTTTTGATGAAAATTTTGTCATCATAGTGTCATCAATCATAATAGTGCGTTGAAATACCGTGGTATTACATAATCTACATAAAAACTACGTATCTGGCGATCAAAATGACCAGGTAGTGACCTCCATCCCATACATAGATTTTTGATTGCGTGGCATCTGCTTTTTTATCAAGCAAGCGCTCGATTCGAGTTTCCAATCCTGATTTTGTGTGACAGCATCAAGCGAGTTGACAATTATGTCCCCAGTTGCCAATTATATTTCTACTAGCTTGCTCCATCCAGGAGCCGGTCCCTTTCTCCGCGTTCCTCTCGCTCACACTGCTCACACCTGTCCTCGCTCACACCTCTCATCTCACGCACCACCTCTCATTTCATTTCACTGCATTTCATCCAGCGTAATCCAGCTTCGCCCTCTCCCCCAAGTCCATAGTTACGCCGAAGTCTAGCGGCGGATGACGGATGACGGAGGTTCGAGCAGACAACACCCTACGACCTCTTGCTTTGGAGCAACTCTTACGTCCATCCCGCGGGCTAAAGCGCGAGGTGCGTCCTCCGTCCTCCTACGGTCGGGCAGTCGAGTGGGCGGGGCGGCGCTGCGCGGCGGCGAGGTCCCTTGCTCTGTCTCTGCTTGATCCGCGGCCGGGTGTAAATCATTGGACTTGTTCGATGAGAGCTGCACTTCGCTTGTTCGATCTACATAGATCTCTATCGCATGATTTGTGCGACAAGTTTGGTCCGAACGTGGTCTTCGTGAGATGGCACTGATTGCGGAAAGTTTGCCTGCGCTCCTCCTTTCGCTCGCCTCCACTGCCGGAGAGATTGTTATGAAGGGCCCTCGAAGCGGAAATTTGTTTGTGAATGCCATGATATCATTTGGTCGACAGTGGCCGGTTCATGATTTTTATTGAGAAGCCTCCAGTTGGAAGACTTATTCTTCTTTCGGCGCCACCTGATGTTGCTCTCCTTTCATTGTGGTTGCAGGTGCAGGACAAATCAAAACGCCGGATCAGAGAGCTTCGGGCCGGTGCCATACAACAGTCCAAATCGTTCCCCCACCATCTCTAAATGTGTCGGCTTGACAGAAATCAAGCTCAGCTGCAGAGAAACGTCGTTTTTGCCGGAATAATGAAGATGAGGGTACGTCCCTCCCGTCCCGTGGACGGGTCCCTACTTGCCGGCTTTATAGCCTGTGCCGCACCCTCCCTCCTCATTGCGGCCACCGTCACTTTTGGGCGGTTATATGCTGCTTCCCACACGGGTCCCTTTTATAAGATTGCACGCAAAACGAGGGCCGGGAGAATCATAGCGATGGATGGAACGATCGTGGACAACCCAAAGAAAGCGAAGTCGACGGCCGCCAGCGTTGGCAGCGGTGATGGCCTGGTTTTCGAGACGACAACATTAAAAACAGACATCGTGCCAGAATATGTCGAACCAGCCGCTGGATTGAGGGGGGAAGCCCGCCCCGTGGATCACATCGATGTCCTCGCTGGCGCACCCTCATCATTGTCCCCCTATAATCTGGACGACGTCCTCCTGGCTTCCTCGGCATTTCGCTCCTCCCTGAGTCTATTGGTATACGAACCACCCTCGGATGCCTTCCATGTTGTACATGCCACAGCTGGATGTGAACGGACAAATTCCTGTGTCAGAGACGTGCGCATCGCTCTACATGTGGCAGGGGTGTTGGCCAGGGCGCTGCGAATAAATTTCCCAATGCGCTTTCAGGGATTGGACAGCCAGGAGTTCGTTGTGCCAATATCTAGTGGCGAATATCCGCACCTTCGACGAGACTGCCTAACCGATCCCGGGGGAGTTTGCGGCAACCTGGCCGCACCGATATTGCAGTTTGGCTCAGTCTTTGAAGATGAGGAGATTTTGCCCAATGCCATCGCCATGCCCCCGCCAGCGAGATTGCACCTGACATGTTTCAGGGGATGGCAGGAGGAGGATTCTCATGGCGTGTGTAAGGAGCTGCAACCAAGGTTGGATTTCACTTCTGACAATCCTGATAGTGGATTGGTATTGGGTGAAGAGATAGGGATAATTGATGCCCAGGGTGGCGCCTACTGGGGCGACGGTACCCTGATACCAACTGTCGTGTGGAGGGGTACTGATTATCGATTTCTTCACTCCTTGTTCCAAAAGATGAGGACACCCAGTTACGAAGATGATGTTGTCCCGAAGTTGGAGGGGATGTCATTTGAGACTGAAGGGGATAGGACAAGGCAGGCAATCGAGGCAATCTGGGAGATGGGGGACGAACAGTTGCCACCGAGATGGAGGGGGGTACTGCTGACGAGCGAGGCTGAGCTAGAGGCAAGAGAGATTTCCGAAAGGACAGGAAAATCACTGCCGCAACCATGGGTCGATATCAAGTTCTCAAGCTACAGAAGTGCTGGGTCCCAAATGGAGGCATCCAAACACCCCGAGTATCAGCGGATGCTGGAGCTAGGCATCGCTGTCTTTGGCGAGCCCATGGAACCCACAGAGCTAGCCCGCTATAAGTACCACATCGATCTTGGAGGTGGGGGCGGCACCTCCTGGACCGGAACCCTTGAGAAGCTCGCACTCCCCGGGCTCCTCTTTCACCATGTCACCCCCACACGGGACTGGTTCCACGACCTTATTGTACCCTGGAGACACTACATCCCGATTAAAGCTGACCTCTCAGATTTGAGACAGGCTTACGAGTGGGCGGAGAAACATCAGGGAGCAGCACAGAGAATATCTGAGAGGGCGACAAGGCTGGTCAGGTGGATGGGTAGCCAGCAGGGATTCGCGCAGCTATACGAGGATAGGATGGCGGCCCCACTGAGGGACGTTTTGGATGCGTATCATCCTTCTTCTCTGATGAATGGACAAGGAGCGATGGATGCGATTATCGAATATGGCGAAAGGGAGGGAGGTGGGTTTGCTATCGTGGGGACATGTAGCGGCGTGCATGGCAATGTCTGCGAAAAGAGTGACCTGGGGTCATGAATTGCTTCTCGAGTTGAATTTTTTCGGATGTGACAACATTTCTGCCGAGGATATCTGCTTGTTCCCGCAGCGTGTCACAAAAGAGACCCAAAGGCCAAAAGCAAAAAATTGTGAAGGTGAAAGTCTGAGTGGTCTGCGAGACATCGTACTAGTGCTCACGCACAATGCATCGGATGCTGGCTGTTGTTTGTCTTTATATCACACCAATGGCTATTTTGACTTCAGGGGCCAAGCTCTAGACTCCATTCTTTCAACCTTTGACCCTTCTGACAATTGGCGAGGTTCAGAAGAGAAGATGCAGCGACATGAAACATAAATTGTTGAGGCTGGAATCCGTTTCACAATTTCTGAACCAGCAAAAGAATGCCAAGCAAAAGATATGATATAATGTTGTGGCAAGAATTGGTCTGGTTGCCTTCAATTCACTCGCAACGAATGGTGGTTGGTACACACTCCCCTCCCGCATCCGAAGTATTTTCCGCCAATTCTCGCCCTTCGATGAACTACTTGTAACGACTAAGTTTTCCATGTGACAAATTATTGGACGCACTGGATCGCCGACGCAATCTGGATTAATAATGCAATCAACTTTTTTTGTGTCAGCACATTTTCATTTATTCCTCCTTTGCATGACAATAATTTAACATTCCTTGAAGATGTAAATTGCAGTATTTATTACAAATTTATTGTTGTGATGGGAGATCATTGTCCTCACGACAGGCATCGACAACGAAATCGCCCACTTCACATTCCTGATTGAGGTCTGTAGCGCATCGGCATGAAACTTTCGTACTTGATCGTTTCAGGCCCCACCGAACACTCAAACTGCGCTGCGCCATCAATGTACATACACGCAATCACACGGGCCGCCCATATCCGCAGATGCTATCCATTCAACTGATCCGTGGTCGCCAACAAAGGATAGTTCAGGTTTCATATTCCTCAGGCATGGACGTAGTCAGCACTGATTTCGCCCTCACTCGTAACACTCGCCCCACCCTCTCCAACATCTTCTTTTCCTCCCAGCTTCGTAAACAGGCCATACTTGAGTGCAGTCTTCATGACGCGAACTCCAAGAACAGTCGCGAGAGTCGTGGCACCGATCGCGGCCATAACCTGCGTACTCAGGATGGCGCTGTCCGAGAACTCATTGTAGATCGGCTGTGTGGGCGCATGCAACTCGATGGCCACTCCGAGCTGTTCATTGCAGGTGAATGCAAATAGAAGGACAATATAATATGTTAATGAGCACCAATTGCGACGCTAAGAAACCCGATCGGGGACTGCTACCATTGCCTCTCACCAGGTACCACACAAGGCTTGCGCCTACACCGTAGAGCTTGCGCTGAGGGATCATCCACAGAGCACAGATCCCCACCGCCGTAAGTCCAACAAGGCACACATTGGCCATGACCAGGTGCACCATCATTGAAGCGGAGTGGTTGCCATCCACGAGGGTGACAAGGTACAGCGTCGCCAGGGCGAGGACATATCCTGCCAGTGCCTCGAAGGGGAGGCGAAGCGACGCATACCGGATGAAGATGGACTTGATGTCCTCGCCATCAACAACATCCATAACACCATACTGGATTTTGAGGATCTTGGCGAGAAATCCCAGGCAGAGAACGCTGAAAAGCAGTGCGAAGAAGATGTGGCCATGATCCTGCGATATGATCATCGCTAGCGTCGAAGCGCAGACTCCAGGGTAATGTGCTGCCACCGACTGCTTGGGCTCAGTGATTGCCTGGTGGTATCCCGCTAGGGTCGAAGTCCTGAGAGTGGGGTGGATGGAGGAGGAATAGACAAAGAATCCTTGGAGAGTGAAGAGGGGGAACCAGATGTGGTACACGTAATCTGGTGGGGTGAGGAGAGTCTGTTCACCATGTCATTTATTACCACGGCAGGTGTGAAGAGAACGGTTGACAGTGAGCATGGGCGAGAGAAAATTGAATGAAACAAATGGAAGCCGGGTGTTGGACGGACAGCATGAGTTCATGCAAAAACAAGTAGAAGCCCCACCAGAAGTAAAACCAGGTATGTTATTGCACAGTGTGAATGCACTGGTGTCATTCTACTGAGCCAGCGGGAACGGAGACTTGGATAGACAGAGAACTCGCCCGATCTCGTGAAAGATTTCAGCAACTGAAATCCATCTATCCTGGCGTCTTTCGCTCTGAAACGTTTAGGTAATCTGAGAGCCTGTTTGATTGGAGGAAACACGAAGAGTTTCTCACCAAACGTTTAAGCGCTTGGCACAAAGTCCCTTATCCAGTGCCTCCGGAACAAGAAGTAAAAAGGCAAGAGTGCTCGCTTTGTCATCCAAACTCAAGACGAATCCAGAGCGAAACGCGTCCACAATTGCACAAGATTTGCCTCATGATATGCCTCCTTGCTCTCTCATGCACCCCGCCTCATGAGCTCCGTCTCCGTGTTGGATTCCTCTCTCGGCAGAAATCCTCATCATTCTTCTCACCTGGTAAATCATCCAAAGGAACTGGTCTCCGAACACCCCCTCCTCCCTCGCGCCGAACAGCACCACGCCCGTGACAACGAGCGCCGTCAGCAGGAAGGCCATCGCATTCATAGCCCGTAGGTTGAACACTTTTGCTTCATCGGCCTCATCGAGCGGAATCACAGCGATTCCAGGGGCGGAACCCTCGTTCGCCAGGCCGTAGTCCTCGTTGGCATCCTGTCTGGTGGGGGCGGGGGCGGCGTGGTCCGGCGTGGAGGACGCGGCGGCCTGCCCGTCGCCGTCGGTGAGCTGGTAGTCGGCCTTCGTGACGACGGCGGGTTCGTCGGAGATGGATGTCATGGTTGCTGCGGGTGTATCGATCGGTCTCTGGATTCTTCGTTAGAGACCTCCGTGAAAAGGATTCGCTCCTTGATATGCCTTGATTGAGGTTCGCCTATGGGGTCAGCATGAACAGTGTTTACAAGTCTCTCCTCTGATCTAGAGATGATGCGATGGACTAGAGTGCTTCACAACGGCTCGGAGCTTCCATGGATGGTAGCTTCTGATCTCTCTTGCTGAAAGTGCGTCCACCGCGCTACTTCGTCTCCCGAGAAAACGAGAAATACTCGCCACTCAAGAATCTCTCCTGTCAATGTTCGCGGTCCTACCGTCCGCTACCGAGAGTGACCTCCTACTATCGTCCTGGCTCCGCCCACTCGCTGTTAGGCGGACAAGCTGCTCGCCTTCATTCGATCCCTGCATCGCATGCACTCTTGGCATGCGCTGCGCGCTGCCCGAGAGCCGATCGAGAGAGACTGTACGAGACTGTACGTACCATACATACCTCATATCTGCATCGGGGGGGGCGGGCTGCGTGCTGCGTGCTCGGGCTGCGGTCTGCGGTCTACATATATGGATTTCGGCCTTCGGACCTAACAGCCTTAGATTGATCTATTGTAACGTATGGTACCATATGGTACCTATGTAGGGTACCTACCATACATACATAGGTGCGAGCGTTTCACTTTCCTCATGTCCTACCTACTTGTCGGATGCAGCACGGACTACCACACGAAGTCGAGAAAATGGGGATATCATAACTATTTATTCCTATGAGAGGATCCGATATTTGAGAAAGACTGTGCCCGTTGAAGAAAGAGAAAGATTCCCCTCTATCTTCATCAATGTATATTTTATCTAAATCTAACCTGGTTCAAAACGACTTGAATGATTTTGAACAATCTTGTCGGAAAATATTAGTAAGCACTTTAGGCGCTGTTCATGTGTTCATTCAAGTCGAAAGCGAAAAGTTGAAAGTTGAAAGTTGGAGGTCAAAATATCTAACTTAGTGCAAAATATCAAAAAAACGCGAAGGGTATACACAGTTTCACCTCCAACTTTCCATGAGCTGCAGAATCTCGAGTTGGAGATTCTGCAGCTCAAACGGGATTCAAGATGAAA
>JALLBE010002341.1:0-10137 GCA_036939795.1 Thalassiosira mediterranea | reverse complement strand
TCTAAGCGGCAAAGACCTAAACATGTACGGAAGCGATATATACTTACGCGTGTCATAAAAACGCTTTCCGATGGATTCTGGTTTGGACAAAATGTTTGGGAAGCAATATGCGTCACTTATCAGGGATCACCTCTGTGCCATGATTCATGCAAGGAACCTCAAGGTCTTTGAGGAGATGTACGACCTGGCTATGAAACAGTTGCAATCGTTGCCCATACGTAACGGTGAGGCAGAGCAGACACTACGCAACTTTGCCAAGATGAGGCCAACTTATGCGGAATTCGAGCTACGACGGATACCGGGAAACCGAGGGAAGCGTGGATCGGCCATTGCAGAGTCAAATCACTCGTCCGTTCTGGTGTACCTGAACAGAGGTGACAAGACTTGCAACAATTTCTGTGAGGCTCCAGTAGCCCTCGTAAGGGAGCTTCTATGTCGGCAGAAGAGACATGTAGTGCGCGCCAATGCCCTTATTTATGGTGATGTACAGAAAATGAAGATTGAGCTTGATGTGCTGAATAAACAACCCGATACAATGCTGAACAGAGATCTGATTCGTGCGGCAAAGTGTTTGAATCGTCCATCATACGAATCTTACAAGAGGGAGGCTTTGTACGCTGACTTGCATCTCGAGAAGGTGTCTATGCCCAGCGGTCAGTACGTGATACGGTATAGAACCAACCCTGACTATCACATGAAAGTTTTCAATGGACTGAATGACCGATGCGGGTGTAACAATCGGATTGAGAATTTTGCGATGTGCAAACACGAGATTGCACTGAATGGGGGATATCGTGGTGACTTGTTTCAGGGATGTCACATGTCTAGAAGGTGTGTTGAGGGCTCGTTGAGGGGGTGGTCACGGTCAGATAATGTTGATGTTGATGGAATCCTCGGATATCAGACCGAGGTAATACATGAGGAAACAGCAGAGTCGGAACAGGAAGGATATCCTGACTACCAACATTGCACTACATACTCTCGTCAAGAGTACTCTCTGTTACCCACGACATCAGAAAGAGTGAAACCGTATCCTACCAAGACGCTGACTAACATCCTTGCTGATGTTTCCGCTTCATACAGCTCTCTCAAGGAAGAAAAACAGTTCGAGATCTCATACCTTGCCATCAAACTTCAGGAGATAATGATTTCGAAGGAAGGTTCGACAGTGGAATTGTCAATGGGATTGGATAATTTCTCTCTTGCCGTTCCCAACGAGGACACTGTGTCCAGAGAGAAGGGGAAACGCAAAAAACCGATTCACGAAAGGACTGCGACTATAACAAGGAAACAACATCGTGTCTCAGTAGTTGGTGACACATTTTCTGATAGAGTTCAACGTATGGGTTTCAGTCAGGAAATCGAAGGAAAAGAAAATATTATTGTGGCCAATAGGGATAGCAGTGCAACGTCGACCTGTGCCATCTGCTCTGGCAATCACAGATACGGTTCAAAAGATTGTGACGTGCTTCAGGAGTTGCGTAGAAACAGCGACGAGTTCATTCTTACGGTGAAGGATGTGAAGTCATTGTCAAAGATTCGTCACCGTATGCAGAGTGTGTCCGCAACCTCGATATATAATGGGACTACAAATCCCTTAGATGCACCTTCCGCAATTCATTCTCGAATGAATATCATTGTTCATTCGGCAAAGCTGCGTGCTGGGGGTGGGCTTGGAATGGACGGTAAGGTATATTGCGTGACGTTCCTGGGCAAGAATGGTAGGCCTGTATTGAAAGACAGAGACGATAGGGTATGGGTGACTGGCAATGCAATGAATATCCTGATCACTCACCGATTCGAATACAAAAAGTTTGTATTTGATGAGACCCCGTACTCCAACGAGGATGTGGGAACCTTTGACAAGGAGTGCAGTGGAGACCCTGTTTGACTATTAGTGCAACACTATACTATTTGAGGTAGCACCCAAACGAGAATTGAATAATCGGGTACGTTACATGTAGACGAGCAAATATAATGCCGTACTTCCTAATTTCATATACATCAAATGTGCCATGAACCCTCCCCCCAAGCTCCCAAGCAACCAGTATACATAGTTTGGGGGCACTTTCTGACGGCCTCAGTTCCTATGGCTTGACTCATAGAGAAGATGATTAGGATGGCACAATCGCGGACACTGGTCGACGATCACTTGCTTCACCCTATTATCTAGAGAGAGCCGTTCCAAGGAAGCAATACTCTGACATTAGACAGAACGCCTCAGTTCCAATGGCTTGGCTCATAGAAATTTGGATGGCACAATCGCGGACACTCGTCGAGGATCACCTGCCTTCTCCGTATTATC
This sequence comes from Thalassiosira mediterranea, assembly GCA_036939795.1. Classification (NCBI taxonomy): domain Eukaryota; phylum Bacillariophyta; class Thalassiosirophyceae; order Thalassiosirales; family Thalassiosiraceae; genus Thalassiosira; species Thalassiosira mediterranea. Next base: position 7,832 of record JALLBE010002341.1, on the reverse strand, counting down.
TAGAGCCCTGCCAAGGAAGCGATACTCTGACATCACAGGAAGAGAGACAGAAAGAGAGCACGCATACACTGTGATGGGCGGGCGAGGGTTTCAAATTCAAGATACAGCGCAATCAAAATGTAAAATGGTGGCATCGACCTGGCATGTTCTTGTCCGTTGCGATGTGGTGCCGAGAGATGATTCAAACTGATTCGAACGAAATCTAACACAGTTTGAAAATAAAATTCGGAGACAGTGAAATTTAAATTGGATTTTGTGGATTTATTTCCATTGCAAGTTCCGTGCGAATTAGGGATGACAATTTTGGCAATTCCATCATCGCTGAAATTTCGCGGAATTGATTCAATTAGTGTCGCCAAATAGATGAAAATAGTTTCCGCCCAAAATCTTCGCCCAGTCCGTCTTCGCCCAATCAGCAGGGGTCCTCGTCCTTGCTTTGTCCATTCCCTTCAATTCGCTTGAACCACTTGAACAGGTTTGATGGCATCATCGCCATTTTTCTCTCGCGGTATGGTCAATTATGGTATCATTTTTAGCGATGATACGTAGTACAATGCCACGTAGTATTCACGTGCCATCATCGCGTGTTTCCCGCTGAATGAATTCTCGACGTCATCCATCTTTTTCGATCGACGAAGATTCATCGGCTGGCGGAGTTGACAGAGCGAGGTCACGCCGCGGCGGGCTCGCCGCTCGCCGCCATCATACATCATAGTTTCCCCCCCTCCGCCACCTACCATTGCCATCGAGGAAGACACGTTGTCGTCGTCGTTGCGGGGCCGTGGCCATTTCCAACAGTAACCTCTCGACGGATCATGAAGTCGTCGTCCCCGACGATGAGTCGCGCCGCTACGGCCGCCCTGTGCCTGCTCTCGACGACGGCGATGGGCGGCGCGGCGGCCTACCACCACGCGCCGTCGTCGTCGACCACGACGGCGACGAGAACGATGCGGCTCTTCTCCGCTCCTCAGTCGACGTGCGCCTTCTCGACGCCGCCGGCGGGAATAATAATTTCTTCGACGAGCGGCGGCGGCGGCGGCGCCGCGACTCGCGGGATGACGAGGATGATGCCGTCGGCGGCGGCGGCGGTCCCGTTCCGCGGCGGGACGAGTCGTCGCGGAGGCCACACGAATAATTTATCGATGACCGCGGCTGCGTCGACGTCATCCAATGACGGCATCGGCAGCGGCAACAGAAATCCCCTCCGATGGGCCCGCGGGGCCTCGCGATCCATCCGGGCCAGGTTCGCCGACGGATTCGGGCCCGGGAGCAAGGGGGTCGACGTCAAACGGCCGATGATCATGAGCACCGACAAAAACGACGTCATATCCAATAAGTCGAGGCCGAGCAGCGCCAGGCTGCGGCTGCCGTACGGTCCGATGCTCGCCTTCCTCGCCATCTTCGCGGGACTGCCGCGCATCCCCCTCCTCTCAAACCTGTTGGCCCCCGTCGCCTGGGCCGGGGGGGGGATGGCCAAGCGCAACCCCGACGTCCCCGTCGTCCCCCTGACGCCCAAGGAGCTCACGAGCAAGCTCACCATCTGGCTCGGAATATTCACCGCCCTGGCGCTCCTCCACGCGGCCGAGATCGCCATCACGACGCTGTACCCCTGGAAGGTACGCGAATTTGCCGAGGAGGAGGAGAAGGCCGCTGCCGCGCAGGGACAGAGCGGCAAGAAGGTCCGGGGGACGTTCACGACGCTGAACGAGGACATCACGCGCGTCCTCACGACGATACTCGTGACGTCCACCGCGTGCAGCATCTACGCCACCACCCTCTTCACCCACCTCAGCGATCACATCTTCGGGCCGTACGCCGAGAAGTGGTCCGCCATCTTCCTCACGGCCATCACCCTCTTCTTCGTCGAACTCCTTCCCAAGAACATCGGCGTCATCAACGCCGAGCGCGTCGCCCGACTCTTCGTACCCCCCATAAACGTCATCAGCAACGTCGTTGGTCCCGTGGGACACTCGCTGAGCTATTTGGCCAAGGCCACGCTCCGTCTCTTCGGCATAAAGAAGAAGGAAAATTCGGGCGTTTCCGACTCGGAGCTACGTCTCATCGTCACTGGAGCGCGCGACTCCGGGACGATCGACCACTCCGAGCAGGAGATGATAAAGGGCGTCCTGAACCTGCAGGATCAGAAGGTACGGGAGATAATGAAGCCACGCGTGGAGGTCGTCGCCGTGCCCCGCGCCATGAGCGTCGCGTCCGTGTTGGGAGTCGTTAGGGAGAGCGGATACAGTCGCATCCCCGTGTACGAGGGGGAGATCGACAACATCGTCGGGATTGTGCTGGCGAAGAACGTTTTGGACTTCTTCGTCAAGGGGGTGCTCGTGGACGGCGATTACAAGAGGCCGAGCTCGGAGAAGAGGGAGGACGAGGAGGAGAGCGGGGTCAACGGAGACGCGGCCGCGAACGAGGTCCCGGAGGTCAATATGCAGGCGAAACAGCAGAACAACAGGGACGAATCCATGGGAAAGCTCTCCTTCATCGATCCCTCCACCGGCAAGACCACGTCCGAGTACGTCCGATCCCTCACCGGATCCCAGCTCGCCTCCAGGATGGAGACTACCATCGACGACGCCGGATTGATCGAGAGCTGCTACTTCGTCCCCGACACGGCCAACGGGTGGAGCGTCCTGCAGGAGATGAGGAGGAGGAGGGTGCACATGGCAGTGGTCGTGGACGAGTACGGCGGCACGGAGGGGTTGGTGTCGTTGGAGGACATCGTCGAGGAGGTGAGTTCATCTTTTCGGTTGCACACCCGGTCGGGACGTGCAGAGAATCGCGTTCGTACTCGATCGCCATGTCTGTGATGTTCGTCTGACGCGATCCATTATTTCCATCGTAACCCACCTTATCAGGTGGTAGGAGAGATCTACGACGAGGACGACGAGGATGATTTCGTCTTCGCCGAGGACTCCATAACCCTGCAGGAGGATGGCACCTTCCTCATCCGCGGAGACGCCGACCTCGAGGACGTCGACGCCGTCCTCGGCCTCTCGTTGGACGAGGAGGAGGTTTTGAAGGAGTACGGCACCCTGAGCGGCTTCCTCTGCTTCTGCGCCGGCGAGATACCGAGGGTGGGAGACTTCGTCATGAGCAGGGGATGGAACTTCCACGTCGCCGACGGTGACGACAAGAGGATATTCCAGGTGAGGGTGGAGAGGCTGCTGGGGTTCTTCGAGGGCGAGGACGGGGAGGGAGAGGGCGAGGGCGGCGACGACAACCTCATCCGGGGCTTCTTCAACAAGAAGAAGGGCGGAGAGGAGGGTAGCACGGAAATGGAGGCGACCGCGATCGATGCCGCGGGCGAGGTGGCGGGAGAGGTGGCGGGAGAGGAGTCGGCGGAGGCGCTGGCGACCGCCGCCGCCGTCCACAGTCCCGCCGACGACGTCGACCACGCCGAGGCGGTGTCGCGACAGGCCCGGGTGCTCAACGCGAGCGAGGCGAGCCGCGTCGAGAGGCTCGTGGAGCAGAACGAACAGAAGGCGAGGGAAATCCTAGCGGAGAGGGAGCGGTCGGCTGCGGCAGAGTAGATGGGTGGGTATACGCACACAAGGGAAAATATGCTACCTTTCCGATGGGAGATGTCCCATACAACCATTCATTTGGCTTCATAAACTCTAGAACGCTTGGAATTTGCTACACTGGAGATGCATGTTGATTTTGCTACCATTGATGGATTGGGTTGCACCTACAGGTGCACTAAAATACGTGCAAGGCGAAGGATACTTCTTACAATAGTGAGACGTCAAGACGTATTGAATCATTTCAGGCCCGAAGGAGAACTCCTCATCGAAAACGCGAGACTCGCGTCGAGGTGACTTGGGCTGCCCTTTGGGCGACAGTCAGTGATACTACGAGCCATAAACTCATTTAACGAACCATTCTAGACAAGCAATATCGGCGCCAATAACAACAACTTAGATCACACCATGCTCCATAGGACCTCACACTCATCATTGATTGTGAAATTTTCAGTTCGAGCTCAGGTTTGTCGTGATCTCATATATTCATATGATTTTGCTTGAACGACATTGTGGCAGCTTCGCTCCCTGCATGGTATCGAGCGTCTGCTGACTGATCAAGTTCGTGTGTCTGAATACATCCACCTCCGTGCCCTCTGCCCAGGTCTCGCTCTGCGCATACGAACGATTACTACGGCAGGCGTCTGTGAGCTTTTACGCTGGATTTACCAGGCAACGAATCTGATCTACACCAAAAGAAGCGGATTGAGTAGGATGCGTGCATTTGATGGGATGGTCTCAAAATGGCACTCACTTGGTATAGATATATATATCGAAATGGGTGCCGCGAGATGGCCCGCTTCGAGTGCCATGCTCGCGATGGTACATCCGACTGCCACGACTTTCATCGAAGAATACTCATAGGATTGCAACACTCTTGCAAAGACTGGTTCCCAGCAACAATAAGTGAATCCTTTGGAGTGAGAGGCGTGGAGCTCAGTTTGTGATGGTTTCATCGTGCATCGTGCGACTGAAGAGCCAAATTGAGCTCCGCACACACTCGCCTAAAGACACGTGGTGTTTCACACGTCGAACATACGAAAATAGCACTATTCTTCTCCTTGTGCTGGTGCCACGTTCCCGGCAACTCTTGTACACTTTGTCTGAAATTTTGACGCACACAATCGAGATGAAGGAGGAATTTGCTGTGAACATCTCATATGTCTCGATGTGAACTACCATATCCATTTCGGCGTTGAGAGTGCTGAATGGCGATAGCTGCCAAGAATTTGCCTTGGTTAGGTGCATCATATGCGCAGCCCCTGCCGCATTGCGATAATCAGATGTCTGTTGGATCATCAATTGAGGAAGTATCACCTTCCTGATTGTCTACTAGAAGTCCTAGTCCTTCTGAGACGACTGGTGATGTTTCGGGCACCAGTCGAGCGGAAGTGAGAGGTGAACAATCCTGCGATGTCTACCGGCTTTAACTCTTCATTTCGGTGCGACCAGGGTTCCTCTAGGGAAGAAGATCCGTCTCTATCTGTTAGAGAGGGGTCTTCTTCCCTATTGGAATTGCCTGGACACCCATTTGAAGGCTCACAGCCGGAGGGCGGTTGCGATGACAACCTTTCTGTAGACGACATGCCGGAGGGCGGTGACGATGACAACCTTTCACTGAGTAGCTTTCCTACGCCTCCTCTGGAAGAAAACACGAACGTAAGTCGTTCGTCAATGATCTCGGCTTGTAAAACAAGGTACCGTTGCCTTATCTAATCGAGTGCGTTGGAATTCCATTAGTCTGTTGAATCTTTTACAGAATTGATCTTACTCGGTATCAATGATCATGACATGGAACATGCACTTGGGGACAACAGTGGTAGCGGCGATTTGAATATTGCAGGTGCAGATTTTCATGGACAACAAGAACTGTCTGGCAGTGTCAATATGGAAGAGGGCGAGAACAACAACGATTCCAATGACAACAAAGAGGTGGACGATAATAGTGGGAGCAGCTCCAGCGATGGAGATAGATGTAAGAGGAAGAGGAAAGCAACAAAGAGAATCGATACTAGGTCAAAAACACACAAAGTCAAGAAGAAAAGGAAGGAGGGCCATAGTGAAGCAGCGAGAAAGCGGGAGCTGGACAAATTCAGGAGGTGGCTGCCAAATCAAGACAAGGGAAATACAAAAGTAGAATGGAGTGATGGTGAGCCGCAGAAGATTGAAGGAGAAGAGGGTGAAAAGTTCAAGCAGTTCGCTGTGCGAGCGATAGAAAGATGCAAACGATTGGGCATGAAGGATCATTTTGCCACGCGGTTGAAATATGTATTGGATGATTGTTCAGGCAAATCGTACGCTGAGATGTTCGATTTGACTCTTATATGTCTATTGCCGTTGAAGGACGGGACAAGGAAGACTGAGTATGATTTGAAGTATTGCCAAGTGTGCAAGGCTGCGGGTGATTTGGTGGACCAGGCAGATCACGATTGTCCTTATTGCCAGGAATGCTTCGCAGAGAGCGGGTGGAAGAAGAACGCCTTTGTCCTACATGAGAAATGCACTAAGCTGCACTAACCACTATCTGACGTGTGACAAGGCTTAGGCCAGAACTAGTGTTGCTGGCAATGTACCAAATGAATGTTATCAGTGTTAAAATCATGAGAAAGATAATTGAGGTCATAGATTGAGGTGTGCACATTATTTCAATACCTAGATGTGGTCCACTGACATGTCATCCTGCACTGCTTGCCCTCCCATTCTGCCATGCACAGAGGCCGATGATAGATACCAGCGTCCCATAAACCTTAATGGCGACGTCGGCAGGTTCCAGCTGGACTTGCATTCCCTGGCTGAGTGTAGCCGCACCCTGTGGAGTGACTGTGAGGTAGACATTAGCACAAGATATGTCAGTGCCGCCAACAAGGCCCGAGCTGAAGCATTTTTTGGCTTGAGAATAATGGAAGCGGGATATTGTGTCAAGTCTAATGCAGCGGGGCTTGTGTTGTGTTCAGAGCCATTAAACCTCTCGCGCTCTTGGAGCAGGCTACCTTGAGCATATCCTGCCACCTCTTTCGTCCTGATTTCAACTCCCCAAAACTAAACCCTCGTACCTGCTCGGCCATGCAAAAAAAAATAATGCGAGTCCCGACTTTACCAGAGTGGCACCTCAACGAATCGTTGCTCCCACTGGCCCATTTTCCTTCTGATTTTTGAGGGCCAATGCCGCGGTAGTAACAGAAATGTTTCAAGTTTCATAGCCATTCATGCATTTCTCTTACCTCTAGAAGGTCTTCAAAACCAACGACGTTGTCGGTAACCACGAAAGCACCCTTTGTGGGTTGGAAGAGAACGAACGGCACTTACCAGAGGCACTTGTCGCCGAACCGTTGTCCGTCTTGGAATATATGAAGTCCACGCCAGACAGGATTTGTGCTTGCTATGTAGTCACTGAACGGCTTGTCACACTCCTGTAAGAACCTCCCTGTCTTTGCAGGGTTCTTCATATTTCCCCTCTGCTTCGTCGCCAAGTGCGCCAGCTCCTCGGACGGGTTCTTGTTCGTGGGGTGTGCATGCCATCTCTCCCTTTGGAATCTCACTAGCGCCTCAACCATGGTCAGCCACGAGTACACACCTCACGTTCACTGCCCACGCTCTTCCGTAAATGGGGCCACCAACCTCCCACGGCGCTTTTAGGGTAGGGAAGACGAGCCACCTCTACTAGAGCGTACCAACGTGCTCCTGGCTGAGCCTCCAGTTCATCCCTTGCTCAGTTAAGAAGTTGATACACTTGGGGCTTCTTACAATCTTTCCTCTGAACCTTGGCGCCTATGATGAATAGCGGCAGGGTCCTGTAGAAAAAACAAGCTGGTGTCTGAGTTCGGCCTCTCGTACCTACCTCTTCACATGCGACGTCTTCTGGCAGCTCCCCGTCAGAAATCGCCGGCAACAGGTCGGAATGATAACGTCAACCTCCCACGATACGCATGTGGGACAAATGGGGCTTCCAACATTCATTCGGTTCCCAGCGACGGGTACATCCATGATCCATGCGCGTCGGCGGGAGCATTCAGGAGACTTGATTCGGAGACCCCCGCCGATATCACGACGAAGGAAGGTGACGCGGCGGAGAGGACGCGAGAGCGGTGCGAGTGGGCTTCGGAGAGGGGTTACCACACGGGGGAGAATAGGATTTCGTCCGCCGATGGCAAGGGAGCAGCTGCTGCTGCGGTGGGTGCATCGCGGGCGGCGGGGTCTTCTCCCGCGCGCGGCGGTCCGAAATTGAACAGGGTCTCGGCGATGTGAATGGTGCTGCTGCCTGCCAAGCAAGCATCAGAACCCTCTCCAAAGCTCATCATT
>JALLBE010002332.1:0-13782 GCA_036939795.1 Thalassiosira mediterranea | reverse complement strand
GGCTGCTATTCCTACATGGGCAGTGATGGATTTCAGGACTAGGATCTTGGATCTTTAACCATAGCGGGCGAAATCGGGGTATGCTGGGGCGGGGGCGGGGGGCTGCCAGCTTGGCAATGAAGCGGCCGACGGAAGCATCAAGCAGCACCAAGCCATGGTGCGTGAATCTCTCATTAATCCTGACGCTCTCTGTTCTCACAAATTATTCCACCACCAATTCACCGCATCACTCCCGACCATCCTTCCCATCAAACATGAAGTTTTTCTTCTCAGCTTTCCTCGCTATCGGATCTCGGATTCATCGAGCCGGTGCCGCCGATCGTCATAGCGAACGTCTTCGTCGTGGCGCTGTCCGCCCCTTCGTACCATCTGATTCTGAAGGCCGCATCAACCTCGTCCGCGACACCGACGATGCATCAGGAGCAGTAGACATCCCCAAGAAAACGGCCCAGAAGCTCCTTCGCCTCCATGAGTCGCTGGTGAAGCCTCCATCCGATGCCAGCGATGACATCCCTGTCGTTAATCTGGCAATATCCAGCACCAAAACCAGCAACTCCGGGGTCGCTGCCTCTACATGCGTGCATGAGTTCCAGGACAAGGCTGAACTGAGCGCTGCCATCGATGCCTACTTTGTCGATGACTGTCCCAACAATCCAAGCTGTGCCGCTGGAATGCAGTCCGGCTATCCAATGAACAATTGGTGTGTATCTCGCGTGAACGACATGTCTGAACTCTTTGAAGGAATGGACACCTTCAACGAAGATATCTCCGGTTGGGATCTTTCCTCGGTGACATCCACCGTCAAGATGTTTAAGCTTGCCAAGCGCTTCAACATAGACATATCTGGATGGAATGTTGCTTCGCTGACAAGGTTGAATGGGATGTTTAACAATGCCCATGAGTTCAATCAGGATCTATCAAGCTGGACCCTGCCCGTCGGTGCGAACACACTTCGCATGTTCTACAAGGCAGCCAAGTTCAATCAAGATATGTGTGCCTGGCGTGATCGCATTGACTATGGAACTGCTACGGATATGTTCTTTGGCACGGGGTGCACCTATGTTGATACTCCAAGTGAGGATGTGCGTGGACCATTTTGTGCATCAGAATGCACGGATGACATCTCCGAGACCACCACAACTTCATCTACCAGTACAACTACTACGTCTGATCCTCATGACCCGAACAGTTTGTGTGGATGTCCTGGTTGCGACGAAACAACCTGGCATAATCCGACGTATTACTTCAATGTCGGCGGTACTTGTGGGGATGCGATCAGATACGTGATTGCGTTTGGTCACACTGAAGAAGTAGCCTGCACTGTTGGTCTTGACATATCGTATAGCCCTGAATGCCTCGCTTGTCATCCTGATGCTTGCCATGCCAACACTGATCCTCAGTATTGCTGTAGGAGCTGTGAAGATGTGTGGGATACCGTTGCAAATGGGTCTAACCAAACTTGTGGTCAACTTATCACTGCCGGCGAGCCCCAGTGGATGAGAGATGAGTGGGGTGCACGAGATTGGTGCAATTTTGTTGCAGTAGAGTATCCGGATGAATGTGGAGCCTGCAACACTCAGCTATGCACCGTTGAAAATGACTGGGTGCCTCCCTTTTCCTTCAGGTCTGAAAGTTTTGTGTGACTTCGTTTATATATGCTTCTGTTTACTCGCTCCGACAGGCTACTACTTTGAGCCCGGGTGATAGAAGTCAATGCATTTAATCTTAGGATAAAATTATTGTAACAGCCTTCTTGATTATCTCTATGTTTGGTTTGGTTTCATGTTGTAGGTACAGATGAGTGCCAGAGCGTATAACAGAGAGTTTATCTAGCTGATGAATTGGCCTGACTGATCGGTCCAGAATCTTTTAAATCAGCATAGAGTATCCAACACTTCGTGCATGCAGGAATGATGATGAAGCCTCCCACTTTCTCCAATACGACAGCCACCACAACATCAACTACAACGACCACAATAACAGCTACCACTTCTGATCCTCACAGCGGGAGCGACAGCATCTATGGATATGGATCTATCGTGAACTCCGGGGGCTCGGAAAATCCGCCCGTGCACTTGATATTTATAAAGAACCATGTGAGGCAGGAACCAACATCAATCTTTTGCACCAAACTGGCAACAATAATCAAACGTGGATCTACCATGAGAATACTGGCATGATCGAGCCGGTTGCCTGTCCTGGCATGGTCCTTGGCATTGAAGATGGGGATGGAAGTGGATGTGCTGCCGAGACCAACATCATCCTGTGGTATGAAATGGGAGTTGCTTGGCAGCAATGGTGGCACATGTCAGACGGCAAGTTCACCTCTGAATCTTGCCCCGGCATGGTGATTGACATTCATGGCGCCAACAGTGCAGATGGAGTCAATATTCAGCTGTTTGATGATACTGGCTATGGTGGCTGGAATCAGGTATGGGAGTTTCAGTCGAGCGCCAAAACGGATAATACTGAAGTGAAGGACACTTAGATGAATGAAACAAAGGTGTAGCATGTTGCATGTGATTAGAAAGGATTTATTTATGCTAGTCCTCAATCACATGTAAAGTGTTTTCAAGAAAGGTTTTTCCAACCTTAATTGCTAAGCTAATTCATTGGCTACGTGAATTCACCAATGATAATCACTTAGTCAAGGATATTTACGAAGTTGGCAGGCTGGACCACTACAGGCTTCCCTTCAGAACACTCGCCCTAGCGGTTGTGATTATGTTTCAAAGGAACTACAGTATTTCCAATTATTGGAATAATCTTCTGGTAACATGCATCGTCTATTCCATTGCCTTTTCATATAAAGTTTGATTTTTATTGGTTTATGAAGGTACCTACTTTGCATAGCACTGCTATTATGGTGATAACAAACCTCACAACATCAATTGAACCTACTTACTTCATACCTAGGTGGAGAGAATATAAGTGGATCACAAAGAATTGGCCGAGCAAAATGATCTTCTTCTTGGTGCCAATTATTACCAGTGTGTCAACATTTCCGATACAGCTGTAAATGATATGTGGGATAAAGCATGTGTCAAAACGAGGTATACTCAATGGAAAGACTCACTTTCTAATCCTCTTCCATCCTCTGCCGTTTCTGCGGCGGAGACGACGCGCCCGATGCTGGGTTGCCATGAACCAAAAAAGATTGCAGATTACGGCACCTCAGCGCCAAGTCCGCCGGGAAGCTCGATATTCGATTGCACGAGACGTCGATGACACGAAGCTCGCCGCACCCGCCCAGGTGATCGGGAAACGTTTCCATGCGGTTGCGCGAAACGTCGAGCTCCTCGAGACGTGACATGGAGCCGATCGATAAGGGGAGCTCGGTCAACGCGTTGCGCGATAGGTTGAGAATCTTTTAAGTAAGTTCAAGTTGTATTCGGGCACACGAAGTTGCATGAGAGAAGACATGGTGTCAAGCACTTGTGACGACGACGTGAATCGCTCACCTTCAGGTTTGCTAGTCGGTGTCCGAACGTTGGAGGCAGCTTCGCCAATCCGCACCCCTTCAGGCTCAGATTGCACAGCGCATCTTTTAGGAGGAACAGACTTTCCGGGAAAACGAACGGTATGCGCTCCGTTCCATCCAACGAGGCAGGTTTCGGCCCGGAAATTTCACACTCCAACAGCTCGTCCACGCGCCGATCGCGGGTCCCGTCGACGGGGCGATCATCGAAAATCCTCGCCGCGATCCGTTCCCACTCTCGAGCGCTGTTCGCTTCATCCCTCGAGCCCTGATGCAGTAGCGCATCATTCAACAAGTGCGAGTGGTCGCCCCGAAGCTTCACGCCCCAGAGATGCACCCCATTCTCCGCTATTCTGGATGCCATCTCGGCGTGGGCGCGGCGAGTTTCCCCCGGCAGGGATGGCGGCGCGCTCGAGGGGGGAAGAGGAGGAGCGGATGGTGGGCAGAGCATGCGAATCTGCACCAGCTGGGACCATATCGTTTCCGAGAGGGAGTACATCGACGGGCCTCCGCCACCCGGGCCTCCGCCTCCCTTCTTGTTGAGCACGCTCTCGAGCCTGGCGAGGGCCCTTTCGTAGGATCCGAGGACGACGGGGATGGTGGCCGAGAGGGCGTACAGGGGAGTCAGCAGGGGTTCGACGAGGCCCCTACTCCTCTCCCCCTTTCTTCCGCCGCCGGACGACGAGCGATGGAGCTCCCTGAGCATCCCAGCGAGGTACACGTCCAACAACGAGATGTTGGCGAGGGCCCTGGCGTCGAATCTCGGCGGCGGCGGCTCGGCGGCGGCAGCTCGCGACGATGTGCCATGCTGTTCCGAGGAGGGAGGGGTCGCGACGTCGGCGACGCATTCGAAGACGATCGGACCCAACAGGACGACGGCGACTATATGCGGCCGGAGCCACCACCCGTCGTCGAACGACGCCCCCCGGCGGTGGTAGGACGGCGTCGTCGTCGCGTGCCCGCCGCGGAGCAGGGGCTGCAGGGCGTCCCACGCCGGCTCGAGGACGTGCATTTGGGTAGATACCCGGCCGGCGCATCCGCCCGCCGCCGCGGCGGCGGCATCGCGCGCCAACCCTCCCAGACGCTCGCCCATGCAGATGCACCGGATCAGGAGGGGGAGCTGCCCGCCCCGTCGGTCCTCCTCCCCCGACCCCGCCGTCCGGGAGTAGGGGCCGACCACGAACTTATGCACCATGGCGCCGATCTTCCCGGCGAGGGAGTCCGGCCCGTCGCTCGCCGCCGGCGATGCCGATGGGGAAAGGAGGCCCGACGTTATCCTTTGCGCCGTTTCCTCGAAGCCGGCGGGCAACGACGACGACGACGAGTTCGTCCCCTCGCCGGCCGATCCAACGAACCGCGAGATTCGCTCGATCGAGGTCGCAGCTGCGGCGTCGTCGTCGTCGTCGCCGTCGTCGTCGTCGTCGTCGCGCGCGGTCCCCCGTGCCGTCGCCACGGCGCGCAAGCATTCCGAAGCCGCAAGGAGCCGGACCTGCGCGTCGAAGGCCGCCGCCGCGCCCCCCCATCGGCCGAGCGACGCATCCCCGACGATCGCGGCGCGCGCCCCCTCGAGGATTCGACGGCAGGCCGCGTCGATGGTTCGCGACGGCAACGACGGCGAGGACGAGGACGACGGACCGAGCGGCAGCGGCGGCGGCAGGCCCTCGAGCGCCGCCGAGGCGAGGGCGCGACGTCCCATGTGGACCAGGACGCGGGTGAGGTCGACGAGGCGCGCGCAGAGCTCGATCCCGATCTCGATCTCCTCGATCTTCTCCAGATCCTCCTCCCCTCGATCCCCCCCGCCGCGCCGAGCACCTGCGACGTACCGGAGGGAAGGGGGCCGCGCATCGTCGACGTCTCTCAATTCGAAGCCGAAGGCGAGCAGCAGACGGTCGAAGGAGGAGGAATCCCGGGGTGTTGTCATTGGTTCTCTTCCCGAACCCTCCTCCGCAGCCGCCTTCGTCGTCGTCCGCCTCGCGCGCCCTCCCCACCAGAACGCGCCGTCGAACATGCCCCGCCTCCACGCCCCGCTCGATGTTGTGCCCGCTCTGCCGGCAGGTCCGCCATCGTCGTCGTCATCGTCGTCATTGCCATCATCGTCGACAATCTCGTCCGGCGAGGGCGCCGGGAGGGAGACGTAGTCCGCGTTCTCCTCGAAGTCGCGGGCCGGCGCGGGTCCCGCGTCATCGTCTCGATCGTCGACGTGGATTTCGTCGTTATCCCGCCCCGCCGATGCGTCCGAGTCTTGGCCGCCGTCGGACCCGTCGTCGTCCCCATCCCGACGGGACGATGCTCCCTCCTCGTCCGATCGAACTCCTCCCCCGGCGTCCCCCGTCGTCGTCGGCCGCAGCACGTTCTTCGCCGACGCCTCCCTCCCGTCCGAGGCGAGCGAGGTCACGCTGCTGCCGCACCCTTTCATGTGCGCCCTCAGCCCCTCCTCGGTATACGTCTTGCCGTCGTCGAGGCACGCGGGACAGTGAAACCGGCGCCCGTCGTCATTTTCCTCATTGTTAGTTTCAGCCATGGTCGGCCGCCGTCGATGATCCTCGCCCGAGCGGCATCCGAGGGAGAAGAAATCGTCCTCGGCGAGCGACGCGGACGGCAGATTGGGCTCGGGGAGGTCGGCGTACCGAACGCGCCCGCCTCCGATTTCGCGGCCGTCGTCCTTCCCGCGGCGACGATCCAGGTGCTGGTACGGACAGCCGTCGTCGGCGCACGTCCCCCCCAGCTCGTACGGGCAGAGTATGGCGTTCGGATCCACCGCCGCCGCCGCCGGGTCTGAATCCATTTCGGCACCATTTTCCATCGCCGCCCCCTCATCCGAGGCGCCATCGTCGTCTCCGCGGCCTCCTCCACAGCCCCCACTCGTCGTCGTCCGTCGCATCAGGCCGGCCGACACGCCCTCCCACGGGAGGTGCGCATAAACGTCCAGAGAGGTTCCCCAAACCTCGTGCTCATCCACGTATCCTCCCCCTGCCCGTTTGGCCCGCCATTTCTCCCTGTCGCGGCTCCCCTGGGCCTCATCCTCCTCATCCTCCTTCTCCTCGGCCCCACAAATGAGCTTCTCCTCCTCTGCCATCCTCCGCGCGAGACATTCCTCCGCACCAAGGTCCATGACGTCCCTAATCAACTCCATGGAATCCATCCCTCGAAGCAACGGCGCCGCGAGGGGGGAGGCCCGCCACGGAGGAAAGTATGCCGGAAGGCTCTGCGATTCTTCCACAATTCGACTCGCGAGCTCCGGCGGCGGCCAAGAGATTTTGCCGCGGGAGGAGAGGGCCGAGGGATCCAGGGGGATGTCGACGTGGTGGCATTTCGTGAGTTCCATTCTCGGCGACCCGCTGGGGTGGGCCTCCTCCGAGCCGATGTCGGCGCCGTCGCCCATTATTGCGGCGGGCGCGTCCTCGAGTTCATCCGTGGGCTCGCCTCCTCCTCCCGGGGGAAGAAGGCCGCGGGAGGGAGGGGCTTCGTCCTCGTCGTCCTCGATCGTTCCCTCCTCCATCTCCGCGCCGCCGCCGTCAGCGGCATTGACAGCGGACGACGGATCGCTCGCCCTCCCCCCAACCTCCACCTCCGTCGCCCCTCCCCGTCGGTCCCTCCCCTCGAGCTCCTCCTCGGCCCTCCTCAGCCTCTCTATGCAGCGGGCCACGCTCCCCTCCAATTCCCGTACCAATTTCGAATTCTCCACTTTTCTCCTCGTCAATCCCTCCCTTCGACCCTCCAAATCGCGCAATTCGGAACGGAGGGAGGAGGATTTATTCTCCTCCCCATGTATCTCGTCGTCGAGGCGACGGAGCTTGCGGGAGAGGGATTCGAGGGTTGCCTCGCGAAGTCCCGCCTCCTCCTCGAGCTCCTCGATGGACACTAAAGCAGGGCGGGGAGGGGGGGGGCGGACGTCGTCGTCGTCGTCGGGTTCGTCGGGTTCGTCGGCGGGATCCGGGACCCCGACGTCCTCGGTCCCTAAATCGGACCGATCCGCATCCTTTCCCTCCTCGTGGCCGTCCACGCCTTCACGGCCGTCGTCGCCGTCGCAATCGTCATTTTCGTCGTCATCCTCGCACTCGACGGGAGGCCCGTAGTCCACCCCCCCGTCGCCGTCGCCGAAGGCGTCGTGCAGGTGTTGATGATCTCCGTCGCCTCCTCCTCCCACTCCTCCTCCTATGCCGTCGCCGGGTCGGCCCGACATTGTCGTCGATGGCCTCGTAGTTCGTCGTCGTCAATCGCGAAATGAATGGTGTGGGGTGCTAAATGTGGAAGTAGTAGGGAAAAGGAAAAGTGTTTCCGATATTCAAATGATGAGTGAAGTTGAATCGGGTATTTAGCATTTTGAAACCTTTACTCTAGTGATATAACGAAGGGGCTTCGATCCTAGTGGTCAGCATTTTCTAATCTACAAACGTGGCGATCAGAAATCCCACGAGATTAATCATGGGAATAAAAAGTTAGGGTCCGCGATAGGTGAGAATGTTTCGAATAGTTATCGAACAATTATTTACTGGATGTGGATATACGCATGAATATCACACTCAAACCCCGATCTCCAATCCTCGAACGACGCGCGACACTGCAGACTGCAGGAGNACTCAAACCCCGATCTCCAATCCTCGAACGACGCGCGACACTGCAGACTGCAGGAGGCAGGAGCCAGCAGAACGGCAAACTGCGGCACAAGCGACGACCTGCGCGACCTGCGACCTGCGACCTGCGACCTGCGACGACCATGATGATGGCCGCCGTTGCACGCCACCGCATACCGCCCCGCGCCGCCCAAACAGGCGGCCGGACGGCTCGTTAAACCTCAGTGATGTCCTCGTCTCGCCGCCTTGACCGATCCTCGTTCCTCTCAGACGACGAGGGGCCCAAGGCCGAAGATCGTCGTCGTCAATCGTACGCCATCGCCTTGCGAGTATTTCGGGCCCCGGCGCATGCGTATCGCAGGCAAGGTGTAGGCCCGCCTGTGCCGGCCTACTAGGTACGAGCCTGGCGGCGCCGCGCCTCATCGAATGAAAAAAGAATCAAAGTGTCAGGGATATCATCATCGATGATGCACACAGGATGTTGATAGGGCAAGATCTTTTGACACCCAAAAGTAGCCAAAGATATCGAAAAATCTCAAAAGATCTCTCCGAGCCTGGCGGCGCCCGCCGCGCCTCATCGAATGAAGAATGATTGGTCGTTTGACCGGCGTTTTCGCCGGGGGTTTCGCTACGACGGCGAGCCTACCCCGTCTCGGCGGGACAGGCCGCCTGAACCGCCGCCCCCCTGGCAAACGCCGTCCTCTCGGACCACCATTGTCGCCTCCGTCCCTTCTCCACCGCCCGTCGTCATTGGCGCTCCAATCGCATGGTCATCGCTACCTTCCGTCGCCGCCGCCGCACCGTCGTCGCCGCCGCTTGGCCGTCGACGTCCGCAACGACCGCGCGTTCGATGCTATCGCACCGCAAAATTTCTACCGTCATCCTTCCGTTTCGTTCGCCCGCGAACGTCGCCTACGGAGACGTCGCCGCCATGGTTGAAGCCACAACGCCCGCCGCCGTTACCACGGTTACCTACCATGGCCGCTCCCTCCCTGCACGCTTTCCGGCCCACGCGCCCACTATTTGTCAACCCGCAGACAAATCTCCACGTTACTTCGCGAGTGCTCTCCACGAATCTCAAGCACTTGGCCCGCCGATGGGGTGCCCACTTCGCCCCCTATCCAATATTTCCACGTGTAATGGTTCACATGCCCTCCCCACATGCACCACCCTTCCACCACGCCGCCACTCTTCCGGGTCCCCTCCGACTACCACCCCTGCCCACCCCTATGAACATGCCTTCCTCCCTCCACCGTGCCTCCATGGCCGACAACGCGGCTGCCCTTGCTGCGTCCAAGAGTCCCTTCCGCCGCCGTCTCGCCGCGAAACTCAGCGGTAACGATGCCGCAGCTGCCGCGGCCGCGAAGGACGCAGCCGCAGCCAACAACGCCGCCGCGGCCGCGATCGCCGAGGCCGTCATGAGGGACCTCCCCCGCGGCGCGTCCACGGGCACGAATATGATGGCGGGCGTGGAGGCAGCAACGGACAACGATGGGACGGGAGACACCACCATGGGTGGCATCCCTGGGACGAATGCTCGCGCCGGCGCCCCCGGTGCCCCACAGCCCGGTGAAACTATGGCAACGGGACGGGCGCACGTCCTCCCCGGGACGAGCATGGCCGCGGCCGGTGGGGGCGAGGCACCCGACGAGATGGCACGCCTACTCACGCAGGAGGACCTCCACGCGACCGGGGCACACGCCACGAACGACACTCTGGTCGGCGCCGCCGAGGGCGTTGGGGCACGAGGGAACGCAGCGGGCCTGACGACGCAGACGGGCGCGCCGGCAGCCGCGGCTCATGGGACGACGGGGTCAGGGACCGGCGCCGCCGCAGGTGACGGAGCACGCAACGAGACGGCACGCCCCCTGACGCAGGCCGACCTGCATACCACCGGGGCGCACGGCGTCGGTGAAACGGGGGGGAACGCCGCTGTCGGAGCTGGGACACTTGGAACGATGGCGCGTAATCAGACGCAGCCGGGCGGAACGGCGGCCGGAGCACGCGATATTACTGGACCGGGGGTCGCCGCCGCGGTGGGTGCCGGTATGACGCAGGCCGACCAACACGCAGCCGGGACGTGCAACCTCGACGGAACGGGGGGCAACGCCACCGTCGGCGCCGGGACGTTTGGCGCGATGGCACATCATCACACGCAGCCAGGCGGATTGGCAGCTGGAGCACGCGATGCTCCTGGCCAGGGAGCTCCCGCCGTGGCAGGAGCCGGGATACACCACGGCACGACGCGCCCATTGACGCAGGAGGACTTGGTTGCCGGTACGATGGCTGGCGCCACGAGAGGAGCCGCAGCCGGTGCAACGGCTGGTGCCGCCCCCCACGTTCCCGCGGATGGATCTTGGGGGCATTCGATGCACGGACATTCACAGGCAGCAGTGTTTGGCGCCCAGCTCACCAACCACGACGCGGTGCAAAGGCAGCACCGGGGGGGGGGCTCGCGACGCGGCAGCGGACGTCCCACCTGCGGGCGGACAAGGGGGCATGGGCCCCGCGCCAATGGCTGCCCACAACAACACGTCCTTTTTGCAGGCAGTCCATAATGGGGGCGGTGTGCCAGGAGGGCAGATGCCAGCGCCGCCAAACGCACATGGGGGCACCCACCCCAACTTCGCCGCGACCTGGATGCACAATGCGGGTGCCGGGGGCCATGGCAACGAGGCCATGTACCATCACCCCGCCGGCCACTCTCAGCCCCTCGGCCTTGGACTCCCCCCTCAGGCAAATGCGATGACTATGGCTGCCCAGGGGTTTCACACGGGGGGAGCCCCCCCTACCATGCGGGGGGTTGTCACACCAGGTGGCGCGCAGGGACCCCAGACCTGGACGGGGCAAGTCCCCCAGGATCCATCCGCCGCGGTAACCATCACGGGGGCGCAGCTTCAGGAGCTACTCGCCGAGGCCCGGCGCTCCCGGGAGGGGACGGACACTACTTCGGTGGCCCACGCCGAGGGCACCCACGGGGCCCCACCAGGTTTTGACGGCCAACCCCACGGCGCTCACCACCCTGCCTTGTTTTCGAACACCAACAGGTTTGGCATCCTAGCTGAGGATGAGGACTCCCCTAGCCCTGCCCCTGCTCCCACAGACTTGCCAGTGCGAACGCGACAACCCACCAGGGGGGCTCTGGAGCATCTGGCCCGGCGGGAATGTCACAAATGGGGACAGGTCAGAGCAGCGGCGGCGCCCTAGCGCACCTGCAGGCCACGCAGCGCGCCAACTTGGAGGATTACAATCGGCAGGCTGCATGGGTCCTCACCCGTACACAGGGGACTGAGTCGGATCCCATACCACCCCCTCCTCCATGCTTCTTCTTGGAGGTCATCACCAATACCAGCGACACGAAGAAGGGAGCACGGGAACCGGTACGGAAGGAGACGGCGCTGGCCGCAGGGCGGATGATTCTGGGCATCAT
This sequence comes from Thalassiosira mediterranea, assembly GCA_036939795.1. Lineage (NCBI taxonomy): Eukaryota > Bacillariophyta > Thalassiosirophyceae > Thalassiosirales > Thalassiosiraceae > Thalassiosira > Thalassiosira mediterranea. Next base: position 2,300 of record JALLBE010002332.1, on the reverse strand, counting down.
CAAGATGGACAATGTGGTGACATGTGCCGACGTATCCGTGGCGGCTGCTTCGGGCAAAGGGGGGACTGGCAGCGACCGATTACGCTTCTATGTCCACCTCTTTCCTAACGTCTACCTCTCTGCACCCCGCGGCAAGGTCCCCACATTCCAGCACCACTCGACCCTGTTTGCTGGGCTCGCCGAGCGCATCGCCGACATCCTCCGCCATGGAGCATACCGTACCTACGATCACCCTCTCCGCCCAGTTCAGTTGGACCAACTTACCATCAGGGTCCCGTCCATGAACAACCCACGATGCAAAATCATTGGCTTCCTTGGACCCTTTGATGCTGCCACTGTCGCCACACGATTCGATACCACGACTTATCGTTTTGTTGCAGCCGGTCTCTATACATGGCTTCGGGAGGCCGTTGGCAAGGCAGAGGGGAAGTACGTGCTCAATGAGCGCAGCACCGAGAATGTGGCCCGCTTCCTGGGAATCAAGACTTATGTTTCCCCTGATGGGAAGCCCCTTCTGGCCGTCACAGCATCCCATTGCACCACTGGACAGGCCCTAGCCTCACACCTCTCCTCGCTGGCCATCAATGCAACCACCAATCAGTACGTCAAGATCAGCATGTGGCTGGGAGGCCCGGACTTCATCTACGTCGCCACGCCCCAGCATGATTCCAAGGGACTCCAGGCGGTGGCCGCCGAATGCAGAGCTTACAACAAGGCGCAGATGGGCGAGCTCAGCCTGGTTGAGGTAGGTCGCCTCACACGCCACCTCCTCGACCACCGACCAGCCAAGGGAGAGACATCCATTCACGCGGGGATTGATGCCTTATTCGAGGGTGATTACAGGGGCTTCCTGGTTCGTTTTGATGAAGGGCCACAGGCACCAGACTATACCTTCGTCTTCCGGAATTCAGTTCTATCCATGCAATATGGGAAAGATTTTGTCCGCTCCAAACTCCTTCAGACCTGGGCTGCCTTGGCTACAGCTGATGGGCCCAACCTTCCAGTCTCTACTCCAGGGCAGGCATCATACTCGGGCGTGGCCAAAGCAGGAGGCACCTCCGGGACCATCAACATCCGTGGCGGCCGAGGCCGCGGTGGCGGTCGAGGACGCTCAGCACGAGGCCCCTCCCACGGGGCGGAAACGGTCGCCCGCCTCAGACTTGCCCGTGAAGCTGCAACCCCCGGCCCACAGGTTGTCAGCGCGGCAGTCAAGGCCCAGCTAGACGCCAAGTATGCGAATGGGCGCACCTACATCATTTGGAATAGGTTTGATTCGGGGGATTCAGGGATTGGCATCTACAGCTATTGGGCTTCCGAGTATGGCTGCGAGGCTCACTGCAAAGGCCGACGGGGTGCCATGCACCAGGGGTTTACCAATGAAGAGGAGGCACGTTGGGCCCTCAAGGAGCAACATCCTAACTGGGACGTCACCTCTCCCACTCGCCCACTGGTCGACGGAGTCTCCAACATTCACCAGCCCTCTAGCAATGTGCTTTCCTTCCGAGGCCGCCGTCTATTTCGTGACAGTAATGGGGACGTCGCCCAAAGCCAACCCCAACTATCTCCCGCCCCCGCCCCTCAGCAGACTTGGGTTCCCTGGCAGCCCCCTCCCGCGCCCGAGGTCATCAACCTCATTGACTCCGATGGCACCGACCTTGGAGCCACTAGCTCCCTCTCCGACAGTACACCCGGCTACACTGTCCCTACGTTTGCCCCGTGGCATAGTCCCGACCCTAACGGCCTGGCAGCCCCAACCCAGCATGCGGCGGCGGGAGCGCCAACTCCTGCACCCGCACCCTCCCCGGCGGCAGCTCCCACGGCAGCCGGTGTCTCCGTCCAGGCATCGGTGGGCCCGCCGCCCGCCGCAACGCCCGCCCCGGCGCCCAGCCCCGCACCCGCCGCGTCAGCATCAGTGGGATCCCAACGGAAGAGGAAGAAGGACATCGCCTCCCCGCCTCGAGTCGATCGGGACGGCAAAGCCGTGTCCTTCCTGTGTGGCACGAATTGGACGGAAGGGGCAATTCGACAGATGTTGGGCAGTTCCACCTCGGTCGTCCGCGGCTTCATCGACCAAGTTGACTTCTTCTCGACCACCCTCGTCCAGGGACTGCACACCGCGGTAGTCACCTACACGTCCAAAGCGGACGCGGTCACCGTGGCCAAGGAGCTTAGTGCCAAGCCCCACCCCTCTGTCACCAACGTCACCGTCTGCTCGAAACCTACGGCAATCCCAGAGGACATCGCCGAGATCTTCGTCAACGAGGTCTTCGACTCAGAGAACTTCACCCATCCCCTACGTT
>JALLBE010002327.1:0-12194 GCA_036939795.1 Thalassiosira mediterranea | reverse complement strand
GTCAAAATCGGGTCCAGATGCCCCGATCCGAGATTATCTTTTTCGAGGGCGCGCCCACCTGCCCACTAACTGCAAATGCCTACGCATGGCCATGTCAGGCTAGGCCTCTTGGGTGCTCTCGAGGGCGCTAATCCTGGCGCGAGCGTCCGAGCGTCCCTTCGGTGTCGCGATCGTCGATGTCTCGGTCTCGGTCGGCGTCGATGGTCGCGTCCACTGATGGCACGCCTGGCGCTTGATGCTTCTCGCTCGTCGTTCGTTGCCCGTTGCAATGGCTCCTTCACCAGCCGTCGACAATCGCAACCCCCTAGCGAGTCAGACTGCCGTCCTCCTTTACAAGTGCCTCGCTTTGTGCTGCCTCCTGACCATGGCTACCATCTTGCTCTCGTCCGAGGGTGGAGAATTCGGAGGCGCACCCCCAGAGGACCCGACGTTTCATCGTCCCAAAAATCCCAGATCGGAACGTACGAACATGCAATCTGCCTCGCGAGGAATTACTAACGGAGCTTTCAGCACGGGAAGTGAAGTGGGACATCTGAAGGCAGCAGGCGATGGCGCGGGTGGGTTGGATTCGCAGGGCGATGTAAATATGCCTGATGGCCAACATCATATCTTATCAGCACAGGCGGCTGCACGTGCCGAATCAGTGGGCAAATTGGATGGCAGGCGGCGCAGGGCGGGGGAGGCTAGAGCGACAGAAGTGCTGCAACAAAATGCAACAAAAATATCTTCAAACTCAACAGCAATGGAGCACGAAACCGGGGCACTAGATGCGTTGCAGCCAAGGACTTCCAAAACTTGCTGCAATCCCCTCATCTTCAAGGGCAAGAAGATACCGAAGAACGATGACTGCTTTGCGACTTGCTACACAGAACGCGCATGTGATGATCCATCATACCCATTCTCCTCTGCGGAAGAGAAGGCGCTTTTTCCAACAAATACCCTGACCAGTTCGCACAGACAGAGAATGATTCAGGCCTGCCAGGCCCCCGAACACATGACACCCCCAATGGAGTGGTGCCAACGTCCAAGGAATGAGCACTGGAATGATACTTTTGCACACCTCGTGGATAACATCCCTCCCGCGGGATGCTCCCAAACAAGCAACGCAGGCGGATCTGGTCCGTTCCACCATGTGCTGGTATTTCCATCGGCAAAACTTGCTTTCTGTGGAATACCCAAGGTGGGCATAACGCAGTGGGAGCAGTTCCTGCGTTTCTTCATCGGAGCAAAGGACTACCCCAGTCAGCCGCACAACAAGCTTGACAGGGAGCTCTTTCAATTTGACAAGCTGGATCCTGCTGTGCAGAGAGGGATATGGGACGATGAGAAGTGGACATGGGCAGCGTTTGTTAGAGATCCTGCTGAGAGGTTGCTGAGCGGGTACCTGGACAAAGTCAGGCTCAAAATGAAGTTGGCAAATGGTACAATGAGCTTTGAGCAGTTTGTCAATCGCCTGTCAAGGAAAACCGACTACAGGCACTGCCGGGACAAGGCAGGTGTCTATGAGTTTGGTATAGGAGGCTTGAACTGGTGCACGAACCCACGTGAGTCTAGAGCTACCCAATGAAATCTCGGAGCACATGCAGATAGCACATGTTCATGTTCATCTTTGTCATGTGTTCTCTGACTGACCCATTGACTTCTTCCATCAGACTGGATGCCTCAGGTGTATTCATGTGGCATATCTGAGCGGCTTGATCGGTTCAATTACGTGGGCAACCTGCAATATGCCGCAGAGCACACGAAAGAGTTGTTGAAGCACGTGGACCTATGGGACTCCCATGGTGCACACTTTATAGGTGGTGGTGTCAAAGCTGGCCCCAATAGCAAGTGCAATCTTGCCTCTCACCCGGCCAACCACACTGAGAAGGTGGGATTTCAGCAAAAGGATGCTGCTGATGTGCAGTATAGACACTCAAAGAAAGCTAGAGAAAAGATGGAAAGGTACTATACACCAGAATTACTGCAAAAGGTGAGGGAGGAAATGTATCCTGATGACCATAGACTGTGGAGCCTGGTAACTTCTAGTGGAAACAGGCTGTCGGTGGGTAAGGAGCTGGTGTCAAAGATTTCAACTAGATGTGCTGAACTTTCATCTGTGGAGCCACAATAATATATCAATGACAAAAAATAATTACTACAGACGACCAGTACACAAATATGGCCAGAAGTACATGTAAAATGGAAGAGTTCCTTCTGGAGTTGGTTCTGAGCAAATGTAATCAATGTGTGCGTCGCAGCACATGGAAAATCAATCAAATTCAAGCTGAGAGAAAGTCACATCACTCTCACATACAACTCCGACTCCAATCAAACAGATACAACATTCCTACCTATCGAACGGACATCCAAGATTGCTCGTGATATGTGTACAAAGCACGAGGAGAAATGCACATACTTCTGGTTAGTAATATCATACTCGTCATGTATGCCTCCATTATTGTCATTTATTGTCAATTTGTCCTAGGGGAAGCTCCCATACATCCAGCTTCGTGAAAAAGGTTAGGGCTGATACGTGTGTTTTTGATGATGGCTGTGACACTGATGATAGTGCTGGTGGTGGTGATGTTTGAATAACCCCAATGGGTAATGTGACCAAGACCAAGCAAGCTGACATGTACCAGCATACAAACTCAAGCTATTTGGGGCCACTTTTTTATCGGATCTTCATCCGCACGCTCCTGATGCCCCCACTGAATCCCTGACCCAAAGTTGGTGTATCCAATGTGTCATTTGGTCCCACACTGCCTTGGGTCCAACAGTACTGGCCAGCAGGCAGGCACAGCTTTCTTCCGTTCCATCAATGTCTGTGATATTTGTTAGCGGTAGCAGGAACTTTATTCCTGGCTGACGTGTTCGTGCTGGACACTTGACCCACATAGGAATTCTACTACATACAGTTTTTTATCTCTATTTTATTTTTCGAGAACAGCCTACTGGGCTCAGGATCCCCCAACAATGCATCACGGCAGAAAATTCGGAAGAGATTACGAGCCACCACACCCAGCGACCGAATCCTCCGAAGAACCTTCCCCCAAGAACCGCAGAAATACTTCAAGCCGAAGGGAGAGTCGGCTTTCGCCCAATCCACCTTGTACCAAGGAGAACCCGACATGAACACCACCCACACAATAGGACTCGGAGGTCATAGGGACCAGAACGAAGTCCCCCGAGTTCCCCTCCTGGAGACGGACGAAGAGCTCCAGGAAGAAATGACGGATGCCCCCCCCTCATTGCCCTGATTGAGCACGTGACCCTGCAAGAAGACGTCACAAAAACGCTTCCATAGGCGTGCTGACATGTGGCAGTTCGCCCCCATCGCCTCGTCACGGGAGGCGTTGCCGGTCTTGCCGGTCACGAACGGAGAGAAGGCCTCGATTTGGACGGACCACCCCCCGGCGAGGAGGAACAGCGTCCCGAAGCTGCCATACTGCGGCTGATCGACGCTCCCCACCCACCCAGTTGCGTCGGACCCCGCGAGACTGAGGAGAAGATTGTCGGGGAGACCGCGCAGGCCGTGAAGGAGAGATTTACCTAGCTCACGCGCACCTACCAAAACCATAGCGGCGCTAACAGAATCCGCTTGCTTTCACTTTGCGAAGAGAGCAAGTCTGGAGAAATGAGCCTGGGGCCACAAAAATGTAGGTAAGCAAAGTGTGGCGTGCGAAACAACACAAAACACCAAATATCGAACAAGAAACCCAACCCCCAACCGCAGTTAGAATGAAAAAAACAAAACCTCGATTCATAATCCCTTGGACAAGAAGCACAAACCTGAACACAAAACGTGCACCGAGACATCAAGCATCGACTGACCAAGCACAGACTCGACCTATCAGAAGCACGGCCGCAATGACATTGGCATGGGTTTCACACATCCAAGCAGATGCCTCCCCTACAGATATCTCCTTTGGACAACGGCCCTAGCTCAGATCGTTCTGGGAGCACCGGGGGATTAACAAATATAGTCCTTCAAATTATTTACGAAGATTGATCGAGTAAAATCAACTCCGCCTAGCCGCTGACCTGAATAGCCGCCGCTGCTGGAAAATCTTAGATAGATTATTATTGAATACATTAAATCTAGACAATCGTGCCTTTTCACGGCTGCAAACATTGTTTTTATTTAGATTATCTACGCTGAAAACAAGGAGTCGGTGTCGATGGAGCTGGAGCCGGACGGAGCGTTCCAGAGTTAATGTTCATGTCCATTTCGTCCACCAAATCGGGATGCACCGGGCACCGGCGACATCAAATGATAGCCCTGTGATCCAGGTCTATTGTTGAGGCCATGGGATGTGGCATTCCACAATGGATGTGTCCACAATAGCCGCCGTTGTAGCCACATGGGTGGAGCCGACTTATCCGATCATCGGGTGTGTGTGTTGTTGTTTTTTGTGTGTGCGCGCAATTTGCATAGCGTAGGTACCATAGTAGGTAGATAGAAAAGAGGTTTGATTTAACTCAAGAACCACAAACTGATGCCCCATTCTTTTCACCTCCATAGCAAGGTCTGTACTTGGCTAATTGATGTGCCAAAGATATTGGTAACTATCTAATAACTCCAAAGAGTCTTGTCCTCCGAAAGGAGAGAGCTTGCACAGGGCAAAGGTGGATTTTGCCCTGGTGCTGGTGTTCCTTATGATTGTTTCCGACACCGCCACTTTCCCCTGCCTCAATTGCAGTTGCTGTTGCCGGTGCCAATGCCAGTGTCAGTGTAGAAATATTGGGGCAGGGTGGTGGGCGGTGGAGGTCATGTTGCTATTGCTGCGCTGTAGCAGTAGAGTTCTTGTTTTTGCTTTTGACCCGGTTTCTCCCTATTGATGCTAGTGGGGGGCTGATTCCTCATTGTTTGTGGAGTTGGCTGAGAGAGCTTGTAGTTGGTGGATTCAGCTTAACCCTAATGAGGTATCCAACGGAGACTTATCCCCACAATGGAAAAGGCACAAATAAGTAGATGATTCCTGGGCAACACAATGGGCAGACCAATGGGCGGTTCAGTGGGCAGTACAATGGGCGGTTTTATTGGCCGTTCGCCCCCGCCCGCCCGCCGCCCGCTCGCCGCTCGCCGCTCGCCGACGCCTCTCCACTCCACGCAGTACGCGGTGTTACAATAACCAAGATCCAACGGCGCACCATGGCCACGACGGGCTTCGCCGCGAGGGCGCTCTCGCGCCCGCTCTTCTCGAAGCGAGCGCCGGCGCGTCCCTTCGGCGTCGCCATCGCCGGCGCCCCGTTCGTCGGCGGCGACGGTCGCGTCGGGGCCGACGACGGCCGTCGACGACGACGGCGACCGGCGGGTCGCTCCGTCGTCGATCGTCGCGGACCGCATCATTCCCGCTCCGGCGCGATCGCGACGGCGCGCGCATCGATCGCCGGCGCGCCCGCGGCGGCGACGCCGTCTCCTCGCGGGAGCCGCCTCGTCCACGCGACGGCGGCCTCGAGGGCGGACGCCGCCGGCGACGACGCGTACGACGAGAAGGGCCGGCCGAGGGGCAGGGGGGGCGGCAGGGAGAGGTCGGACCCCACCGCCCGCCGTCCCACCCGCAAGTGCGACCCGTACGGCCTCCGCGGAGAGTCCCTCGCCTACGAACAGTGCGGGGAGTGGATACCGACGCTCGAGGGGGGATGGAGGGTGCTCCCGCCGGCGCCGGGGGAGGGCGGAGCGGACGAGGAGGATGGCGCTTCGACCGACGGTGATTCCGCCGCCGCCGCCGATGGCGGGGGCGCGACGACGAGGCCGAAGTTCCTCCAGAGGGAGTACTACCATCCCACGATGCACGAGGCCTCGCGGTTCCTGTCGCGGATATCGATGGTCGCGACGGGCCTCGATCACTACCCCTCCCTTTCCGTGGAGAGGATGCTCGCGTCGGACGCGGCCGGCGCGCTCGGGGAGTTCGCGAAGCGAAGCGAAGGCGACGTCGGAACCGCGACCGGGACGAGGACGCCGGAGGAGGGGGCGCGCGGGAGCAAGAGGAGCAGTGCGAGGGGATGGGTGTTCCGGACCACCGTCCGCTGTTCCACGTACCGGCCGCCGGTGGCGAAGAAGGCGTCGGATTCGGATCGGAGGGGGGGCGACGACGACGACGGCGACGACAGGGGGCTGACATATCACGATTTTCACCTGGCCATGAGCATCGACGTCGAGGCGTGCCGGGAGGAGGTGAAGCGCCTCATGTGGTCCGATTCGCGATGAACATTTTGCGGCGCGTGAGCGCAGACTCTGATATGTGGTCCGTTTCGCGATGATGAACTTTTGCGGCGCGTGAGCGCGGACTGCCCTTGACGAAATGTTTCTGAACCCGACGTGGCCTGGACATGTGGGGGGGGGCTTGCGAGTGCTACAGACTAAGGCGATCCGATTTTCTACTCATATTTTCATGCATGCAATGCACTGCGCTGTAAACACGGATTCGCTTTGGTGAGGTTGAATGAGATGTATCTGAACCCTAGCTGCGTCCCAAAAGGGAGGTGAATAACCTAGGTATGACGAAGTTAGGCATGATGTTATTCGTCGGATTGGCAATCCTCCACGATACGTCAAAAGTTAAGTAATTGACAGTTGTCTACCAGATTTAGGAAAAAAACAGCGTTGGCAGTACTGCCGTTCTCTGACACTCGGCAGAAGTAAACTCTTTATGGAGCTGCTGCCCTTCTGGCCGCTTCGTATATGGTTTTGGCATAACGCTCACCAACAGCATAAAGCAAAACCGAGATGATTGGCACCATAACAGTCAAGCCCAAATTTCTTGACACCAGCGACTTTGGAGGAGGAGGCTCATTTATGAACTTCATTTTCATCGGCATCGCTCTGGCGAATTGGTAAATGGAATCCAGCTTCCTCCTCGCCATGCCGTCTCCCCGCAATCTAACACCATCGTACCAGTCGGCGACGAGGGGCAACAGCTTCAGCTCCCACTGAAAAAGGGATTCCATGTCGAAGTGCGCGTGGTGGGATATGATCTTCATCCTCGCGACCAGGCCCTTGTCCCCGTTCTGGTTCAATTTCAGGAGATGGCGGAGGCGGTCCGGGAGGGCGGGGCCGCCCGAAAGGGAGAGCACCGAAAAGGAGAGGCCGAGGCTGGCGACGGTGTGATTCGACAAATAGGTGGCGTTCGGGGAGGAGTAATCGCACAGCGCTCGGGCGAATGCCTCCCATCCCACGTTAGTGATCCCATCGTTGTTGTCGAGATAAAGCTTCCTCAGGGTTCTGTTTCCGGCCAGGGCATCCGCGAGGACGGCAGCGCCTCCGTCGGTGATGTCGTTCTCGCTGAGGCAGATCGAGACGAGGCCGCAGCCCGGATTTCGTATCAGGGCGGCGATCGACTCGCAGCCGACGTCGCCGATTTCCGTGTACGTCAATTCCAACGACACCAGTCGATTCAGCGACGACAGGGCTCCCCCCAGCGCCGAAAGGTGCCCGACGTCCAAACTGCAGGAGGCAATTCTCAAGTAGACGAGATTTTTGCAACTGCGAATACCCGAGGCGATGTGTTCCCAATTTTGCCCCTGGGAGAGCTGATCGAACGTCAGCTTCGTCAGCTGTTTCTTCTCCCGTATCGCCTCCAATATCTCGCACTCCGTGGTACCCCCCGTCTCCCCATCTCGAGGGAGGTGAAAGTCGCAGTGTTGGAACTGCACGTCTCGTATCGAAGCGTTGCGACGCACGCCGTCGACGAGGGCTCTCCCCAGCGCGTGATCGCGGGGTATTTCGCTGTAGGCCCGAAAGTCGGGCCTCTCCAGATAGTGGCCCAGCGGGCGAAAGTCGACGTACAGCGTCTCCAGGTGGGTGCTCGCCGCCAGGTCGTCCGCGAATCGCGAGGCGTCGGCGGAATGATCATCGAGGGCCAGGTCCGCGTACCTCCCGAAGGTCAGCGCCCTGAGGGTGGGATCGTCCTCCCGGATGCGGCGCAGGGTCCCCTCGCTGAGGCCGTCCCGCGGAGCCGCCATCTTCGTCCGCGCCTCGCGCCCTCTCTCTAGCGCATAGAGATCGTCCGTCCCGCCCCGCCCCGTCACGGCTCGGATCGTCCGCCAAGCTAGCCCAGCAGCCCAGTCCACCTCCGAGGCGGAGGATGGAGACGGGATGATGTAACGTAGATATGTAGTGGAACGGAACAACGGCAATGGGGAACGGGGGGCTGACGCGAGGGCGTGGTGAGGGGGCAACAACCAAAAACACAACCCAGCCCGCTGAGCTCACTGCGCGGCGCACAAACAACTTGTTCCTACGCAGGGATAGGGTCAGTAACGAAAGATCTGTCGGAGCTATTTAGGAATTAGTATTATATTTAGCGCCTTCTTGACACCATCGATTCAATCAGAGATGAGGATGAGCTTTGTTCTTTGCTGTTCAGTTGTTCCCAGTTCTGATCGAGATCGGAAGACGGATCGGAACCATGGCCATGGCGACCAGGGCGGCGATCCGTCGGCAACTGCGCTCCCTCTCCGGGCCCGAGGCCGAGCGGTCGTCGCGGACTCGCGGGGCGGCGGCGTCCGCCCTCCTCGCTTCCGCGGCGGCGGCATCGGCGGCGCTGGGCCGCGACGTCGACCTCGAAGATTCCGAACGTTCGCGCGCTCCCGGCGGCGCCATCGACGCCTTGTTGCTCCGGCCGCGCCGATGGGAGGCGCGTCGCGTCGTCCGGTGCGAGACCCTCATGCCGTATCGTCGATTGAGCCAGAGGCCCAGGGATGTCGAGGACCGCGGCGCTGCGTCGGCTGTGGGGCCGCGGCAGTCGACGGCGTCGCCCTCCTCGAGGAGGTCGCTGCTGCATAGGCATTCGGTGCGCAGGAAGAGGGGGGCGACGAGGGAGATGGACATGCACGAGAAGTACAACGTCGACTTCAATACGGTCCTCGGCGAAGGGGTGAGCAGTACATTCTTGATCATGATGATGCGTTATGTTTTCCTAGGTATCGTACGCATGCAAGACAAATGACCCCTGATCTAGATTTGCAAAACGTGGTTCAGTCTTACGGCACGGTCCACCCCGCTCGGCTGGTTGAAACAGGCGAAGAGGTGGCACTGAAGAAGATATCGAAGCGCTACACAAATTCTGCGTCCTTTACTTCAGAGACCGCTGCTCGTGAGTAGTTTTACTAGGGTCCACCGTAGTACGTCAGTTTTATTGTTCGTATATACATAGATATAACGATCCTGGCAAATCCCTCTTTTGGTTCGTCAGTCCATCGAATATATGAAAATGGAGGCCATCCAAACATATCGGGCTTGAGGGACATGTACGAGGACGTTGGGTGAGTGTGCATTCTTGGTCTTCTGAGTGATTGTTCACTTCATTCGCTCATGCATTTGTGATTGTTTGGTGTTTGGAATGGTACCATGTTGTGCTTTTCAGTCATTACTACCTTTTTCTAGACCTGGCTCGAGGGTGAGTATTGTCAATCCATTCAACACCCATTAAATTTCATTTTATCGTCCTCATATCTATCGTTATTGCCGTCCACTCAGTGGAGAAATGTTCGATCATTTGATACAACATGGTCAATACAGCGAGTTTGATGCATCTAGACTGGTCACTGAAATACTATCGGCTTTGGCATTCCTCCATAAGTGAGTGGGGATCTAAACAATATTGACAACAGGGGACCTTTGCGTTGTTTGGAGCTCATTCATATACTGCCACACGATAGCATTGGAGTCGCCCACGCAGATTTGAAGCCAGAGAATATTTTGCTTTGCTCGAGGGAGAAAGGGGCAGAGACTGTCAAGATCATTGATTTTGGCTGTGCATGTGTTGACAAGCGTGGGGATATGATGGTCTTCTCGGGCTTGGATTCGCATGAAGCCAGCTTGAATCAATCCATTAACGCTTCGACTTCGTCGATAGGGACAAAAGCCTATTGGAGCCCTGAAAGATTCGAGAAGAGTGCCACTGCAACTGATGCGGCTGACTTGTGGGGTACGTTATTGGCTTGCTGTGCTCACTTGTCCTATCACATTCGATTTCTGACTCCACTACACGATTGTCCAATAAATGCAGCACTTGGAGTGATTGTATTCATAATGTTAGTTGGGGTCCACCCATTTGACATCAGAGGGATCGCATCGGACGAAGAAATCGAGGAAAAGATACAAGCGAGAGCCAGTTTGCCAATGTCATTAGCCTCTCACCTGTCGCCATCAGCCAGAGATTTCATCAAGAGCCTCATGGAGCCAGATCCGAACAGGCGCCTGACAGCGATCACGGCATTACGTGTGAGTGACTCTGTAGAACACCTATCATCCACGAATCTATCGCACCTTACATTATCAATGCATCGAAAATGATTTAAACGAAGCATCCATGGATTAGAGGAGATACCCCAAGATCTAAGGTCATTGAGGGATCTGACACAAAACTGTCCATGTACCAGGACCTTCGCGATAAGTTGGCCAGTGGCATCTTTGCAGCCCTCGTCGATGGTGAAAATTTGCGCGACCATGATGGCGACAGCCAAACGCAAGAGGTATCCCTCAAACATTTGTTAAAACGGGCTTTTGAAGTGTTTGATTCCGAGGGAAAGGGTTACGTTGATGAAGCAGATCTGGGCCGAGTAATATCAAAAATCACAGGCTCCGCCATGTCGCCATCGGAGGGCCGAGATATGATGGCGGCTGCCAAGAAGGAGTCACCCCGGGCAACTGCCGGGCTTTCGCTGTCCGATTTTTCCGAACTGTTTTCAAGGCTCAGTCATCAGCATTACAAACGTGGAGATTTCATCTACCACCCTGGTGATAAAGGAGATGCAATGTACTTTATCAACAGCGGCAAAGTTGAAATATTAACGGAAAAGGTTCGTGATACTGAGTAAAGTGAAAACATGTCTTCACTGGATATTTCTCACTAAGACCCTTCTTTGTTTCAATCCAGGGCCACTTGGTATCGATCCTGAGGCATGGAGACTTTTTTGGAGAGGTGAGTTCGGCATTCCAGATGAAGATAGAGCAAATGCTTCTTCACATCAAAATAGCTCATATGTTGCATTTTCTCTTGGATCCCAAATGAAATGTAGGGAAGTCTCCTAGAGGATCGTAATCATAGGAATACTGCTGCGAGGTGTTCAACCCCAGTTGATGTAATAGCAGTTTCAAAGGATGAGTTCACCAGGTACCTCACCTCGACGTCAACAAAGCGATCCCTCAAAATGAAATGGAAGGCGCGGAATCTTGCCCAGGCAAAGCAGCTCATCCGTCTTCAGACTAATTCATCACAAACAAAAGTTGTGAGTCGTGGTGATGTGGTATACAATGAGGGTGATATTGGGAAGTCTATGTTCCTTGTAGATGAGGGTACGCTCGAAGTGAAACATGGGAATAGCATGCTGCATAAACTTTCTTCTGGTGACTCCTTTGGGGAAAGCTCACTCCTGTTTCAACGCCCGAGATCATCAACAGTGATTTGTGCTTCGACCACATGCAGTCTGCATGAAATGAGAGGAGAGGATTTCTTTGCACTTCTGGAGTCCGATCCTGCTCATGCACGAGCGCTGAGTGATATGTGCCGGAAACGCATGCTTCAAAAGGCAGTGAAGAGCTATTTGTTGTCGCAGAATTCTGAGCTGAGCAACGATAATATCAAACAAGTATTTCAGGCTGCAGATAAAGACAAGTCAGGAACACTAAGTTTGAGCGAGGTGAGGGACATCATGCTGCACTTAGGAGAAAATTCCGCGATCCCTGAGAATGACGTGAAGGCGCTACTAGAGTCTTTAGACATGGATGAAGATGGAGAAGTTACATTGAAAGATATCGTCGACATATCCAAAACATTCAAATAAAGATTCATACTTTACATGATATGGGTCGGCGCACAGGCAATAAATCTGACTTCTTTGCTCAGCAGCGCTGCATTGCAAATGATAATTAGACACAGCTATATGTAGTTGTAGGGACATACGGTAGACCGGGCGCATTGGACAGGAACCTACGATATGGTACCTACATCATGTGGGATCCTTGGTGCAACGAGAGGCTGGCTTCAGGAAGTGAGTGGGCAAAATGGACTTGAACCCAACTATGTGCACCTTGCTTGTGGCATCCTCGGTCCTCGGTGCAAAGAGTGTGCGATTCCTCTGGTTTGGGGATTTCCAGCATGTACGTACCATATACGACAAAAGTGCATTCAGTGGGATTCGAACCCACGCCAATGAAGAATACGACCTGAACGTACCGCCTTAGACCACTCGGCCATGAATGC
>JALLBE010002324.1:0-13462 GCA_036939795.1 Thalassiosira mediterranea | reverse complement strand
TCAGATTCGATGAGGTGACCTTGCTTGTTTTACATACGTACTGGCCTGGATTCATTTTTACTTAGGTAACGTAGTCCGTTTGTGAGTCTATCTCATGTTGTCTCATACATACATGCCATGCAACGAATGCTCACAACGTGCGTACATATGTACCATCCTTGGTACCATACTAGCAAGCTAGATATTTGTATGAAGCAAGCATGTATGTATGTACATATACAATGCTTGTACAATACTACTTGTTTTGCAAAAAATAAAGCGAACGTATCACTCTCATACTAACAGAATAGAAGATGCCATACCTGCACATACATAAGGTACTCTATGCACGGTCGGATGGAGGAGGAGCGAGTATGTATCGCGGAGTGCCTCCCCCCGTGCAGAATTTGTGGAAGCTTGATACTCCTAGTACAAAAGCATCTGGAATCTGACATGGCACAAAAAAGAGCGCATTTTCATCGCTCTCGCTCTCGCTCTCGCTCTCTGCTCTACCTATGGATGTATGTTCCTGTATGTTCTAGCAAGGGTTCTAGCGCTAGAGAGCTCCACTCTTGCTCCGGCTCACAATTTCCAAGCCAACCCGAATCGAACTCAACCTGCTTTCACTCTTTTTCGTCTCAATCATCGCGACCAGCTTCAGACCAGCTTCATAGTGTATTGCGTTCAACAATCGATCAGGTCTACCACAAAGAAAACTCGCCTCCACACTCCACACCACTCCTGACTCCTGAGATAGACTTCGTACCATTTCGTTCCATAACAACCGAAGCAAAACCATGGGCCTCATCGTTGACTTTCCTAAGTCGCAGCATCTCCCCTGCCACGAACGCAGGGTCACTTTCGACGACCGCGTCACGGGCGTCTACATCGAGTACAGGCCAGCAGAATGTAAGGAGGAGTTGTGGTACACCTCGACAGAGATGCATTGCTTCAAGTACGAAGCCGTAGCCCTGATGAGCAAACTCAAGGCAGACAGCGCCGACATCAAGAGTCCCTGCGACTACGTCCAAAGGCTCAACGCCGATGATACGAGCACGTTCATGGGGCTCGAGAAGTGTCTTTCGCAAGCGGCATTGAACGAGATCGTGTTCCGGAGGAGAGGTATCGTTAGGGCGATCCGTATGGAGCAGCAGCGACAACAGAGCGACGGCATCTATGATGCAGATATGTTCGCCAGTGTTTCCGAGGCGTGGTCGGAGTGGTCGCGTGAGCGAGCAAGGATAATCGCCCTGGTCCACGCATCAAGCTGACTGCTTTGCAGCTGCAATATACTGTTGCCTGTATTGCAACCAATTTTGATTCAATGATGTAGTAAATTCATGATATTAGGAACTTTAATCTGAAGAAACTACTCACATCTACATTGCATCGTGTATCCTGATTGTGTATGTGGTACGATACCATACTTTCTCCAAAAACAACTCTCACCATGAAGAAGACTGTTGATTTTGTCGGTTTGGTTAGATTTCATTGATGTCATGCATACCACCGAGAAGAGACATCATTCATGAGGTAGTCACTGCTCTGTTCAACAATTCACACCTGCCGCGTCATGGCGTAATGCAACACCTATTCTTTCTAGGTCAGTATTGTATGTATTAGGAGTCTATGGCACAGTACATATTTTCATCTGGAGTTTTACATCTCTACCCACACTGGCGTACACACTGGCATCATCAATCAAGAGTACTCATTGAAAGTTCAGCAGTCAAGAAGAAACGGTTCTATCAGAGGTTATTAGCTCATTTTGAGTTGAAACTTTGATAATTCAATGAAGGTCGCTATGAAAGTTGGTATGCTGAGTTCGCAGAGCGAGATAGATAAGTCTCTCCACAATGCTCCAGTCAAAGCTCAATAATATTCACAATATTCAGCAAAACCATAGACCCGCCGCTCGTATTCCTGATCGGATTGCACACCAGCAAAGAACTCGAATGAACAGATCTGCATCATCGATCCCCACGGCCAACATCCTACCTACTCAATCGCACAGTTTTTCATTATGGACAGTGCTATCCTCTCCCGACACTGATCAATGTGATCCTGCGTGAAGACGAGCGGACAGTCCTTTGAAATGAAGTCACAAAACATGCACGTAAACACTCCACAGTCGAACCCTTTCAGTAAGTTGTGACCATATGGCATCGGAGGTCAGAATTGTGAGGTACAGACATATGCGATGGAGAGAACAGCCGCTGATATTATCTTCCGGGTACGTACCATTTCTCTGCCTGGGAGTGTCCCCCGTACATCCAACCAGCTTCCACTCAGACGTATCCATCTCACCCCCCTTCTTAGCCTTCCACTCATCCTTCAGGTACTTCAACAGGCCCTCGAGCTTACCCCGATCCGTTCCCCCCAGCGAATCGTAGTACTGAATCCTCTTCTCCTCCACATATATCACTGCACTTGTCCAGTGCATGTTGTCGAGGTTAATGGGACACACGATGTATTTCAGGTTGAAAACATCTTTCCCTGGTACCTTCTTGGACCACCTCTTCACATTTTTGTAGTTGTACTTGCCTCGCTTGGCAGGGTCATTATTCTTGTCATCGAACATGGTTTGGACGAAGAAGGAGTTGAAGAAGTGACTGCGCTTCCGTCCCGGCTGTTTGGAGCAGAGATTCTCGTCTCGCTTCGCCAGGCAATTTTTCAGGAAGTAATTAATTACCTCGTCGTTTAGCCATGAGCCGGCACGGAGGGTCTGCATGCTCCCGCGCTGGACGGTGTCGACGTCATTCCGAGAGAGTATCTCCGACTCCGGGCCGATGCCGTGGATGGCGGAATTGACCGTCTGCTGCTCTTCCGGTGTAAGGGGGCGCATGAGCCGCATGGCAGACTCGCGAGCCTCTCGCTCCTTCTCCTCCCGTTCCCTCGCGGCGAGGACATCCCCGACCCTCTTGTCCTCTCGTCTCTCCGATTCCAACTTTCTGATTTTCTCGTCAAGGAGCTGGGCTTCCTCATCAGCTTCAAGGATCACCGACCGGTGATAAATGGATCGGTACATCTCGTCCCCCATGGCTTTTCTCAGCAGGCCCTGCAGGCCCTCCTTTGACATGTCCTTCATGGGCATTTTCGGGACAATGTTCGTGAGCACTTTCTTTGCCGACGCGCCCCATCCCTTCTTGGGCGATATCCCCCCCTTCTTCCTCGGCATCGACTTTTTAGAAGAGAGATACGACCGGTGCTTCCTTAAAAACATGGGCGTACCCCTCTTTTCTTCTGGCAATTGCGACTTCGATGTCTTGGCCAAATCACTGAGCAAAAATACTTCCGACAACTCCTTCCTGACTTGCTCCCAGGTTGTCAGATGCTCCTTGCTCGCGCTCCCCCTCGCCACCAGCGACATGCAGGCGCTTACGAAGCGCGCCTCGAAGGCGTCCCTCGTCTTCAGCGGCGTGGTGGAATCATCATCATCGGAGGGCGCAGAAATGGACAGACCCCCGAACGCCTCCAACTTCGCCATCTTGTCGTCGTCTTCGTTGCCACCGGCGTAAATGCGCTCCATTTCCGCGTCGGCGTAGGATGTCAGCACCGCAGGACTCGTCTTGAGCTGCGCGCAGATGGTATTCAGCCTCGCGGGCAGGGGCATTTTTTCGACAGTCTCCCTCATGGCGCCGACGGTGCGGGCGTCGACGTAGATTTTTTTACCCCCATCGTCGCTGACGCGACGGGCGCGGGGGCGGTGCGAGCTCGATGGCGTAGAATTGCGACCGGGCGTCATGCTCACCCTCGGGGAAAGGGCAACCAGCGCATTGCCGCCCGCGGCGGCGTCGTTCTCCTTGGACGCTTGGTCATCGCCGCCGCTGACACTCTTCGTCGGAGTCCTCCACTTCAATCCGCTGCCCGCCGTCATGGGGACGGACTTCAGCCTCCGCTGGCGGAACGCTTTCCGCTCGCTCTTGGCAAACATCCTCCTCGGCGACGTCGTGGTCGTCGTTGGTCGTCGGTCGTGGAGATTGGAGATTGGAGATGTGCGGTTGGGGCAAGGTTGGGGTTTGGGGTTTGGGGTTAGGGGTTTGGGGTTGGATTAACAAGCGTCTCTGAAATAATCTGAAATATTTGTAATAAACTCTTTTATATTAATCTTATTATTATCAAGTTATTTGTCTATAAATATTAAATTATCCTAAACATAACATGTTTATTCCAATACTACTAATTGCCCCTACTCGGCTATCGGTTAGTTGTCATCGAACCGTTCATGTCAAGAGAGAAAAATCATCATG
Source organism: Thalassiosira mediterranea (assembly GCA_036939795.1). Taxonomy (NCBI): domain Eukaryota; phylum Bacillariophyta; class Thalassiosirophyceae; order Thalassiosirales; family Thalassiosiraceae; genus Thalassiosira; species Thalassiosira mediterranea. The sequence goes on along the minus strand of JALLBE010002324.1, from coordinate 9,233 downwards.
CATCATGCAGCCGCTGGCAAAGGCAGCAGTGATGCTCTTTTCGACAACATACCTAGTATGCCCTGCCTGCACCCTATTGAAGACCTGAGATGTGACAAGACGCCCCCAAAGATGCAACAGCTTCTCGCTCATGCAGTTGAATTGAGGAGACATTTCATGAAGCACCAACTCTTGTTTTAGGCTCTTAATCGTCAAAGAAAAGCACCGAGTCACTGTTCTCACTGTAAACAAACACATCATCAGATACCAACTAGAGGTAATGCCAAACACTGGCATTGTCTCTTTCTCCCAAAAATTTCTCTCCAGCAAATCTAACTGCGACAATCAGGAGTCTATGTACCTCGAGCCCCAGATCATTCCTCAACACTCGATGCTTAGAACTTAGGCGCTCCGTCATCAGAGAGTTCTCAAATCATCAAAGTTTCTGCATCCTTCGACGATCCCCCAGAGGAATTCCTTCCGAATCCGGCATCCCCAGGACTGGCAGTACCATTGCTTGGCAGCAGCTTTCTCCACTCCGCCTCGATCTGCCTGCTGTAATCCACCTGCACCTTCGCGTGGTTCACGTACAGCTCCCTGAGCTCCTCGTCCACTCCCCGCTTGAACCGATCCATCTCCCGGAATACCCTCGCCGTGACGTCGTCAAGATCCTCCAGCGCCTTTTTCGCGCTATCCTTCACATTTGCGAGGAGGTGCTGCGCCTCGTCGATCTTCCCATCCATCGCACCCGCTTGGGGACTCACGGCCGCCTTCTCGTTCAGCTTCTCCAGCGATGTCTCGCGATTCTTGATCTGCTGCAGGAAGGTGTTGTACGTGAGCTGTCGGTCCTTACGCCGCTTCAGTGCGAGACGGGCCGCCTTGATGGACCACTCGATATCCGTCATCGGCCTTCCCACCTTGTTCTGGTTTTCGTCGTGCTTAACCTTGTTCACAGCCGAGAGGGAGGCGAAGACGTTGGAAATCACCTTAATGGAGGGTAGGTTGGGCTTCTTGGGTGGCGGGGAGTCCACATCTTCGTTGGAAGCCTGGTCGGGGTCGTAAGTCTGGTGAAGCCCGAAGAGTGACTGACCCAGCTCGTGCATGTTGGTTGACGTTTCTTTTGAGGTGTGGACGAGGAACTGTGTGGCTTTGGACAGCGCCTTGACGTGTGTCTCCAGCGTCGACAGATACTGCTCAACCTCCTCCATCTTCTGCGCGCCCTCTTGCGTATCCTGCAGCTCTGATGCACCCCTAGCAACGTTGGCTTTCATCCCAACCTTCACGAAGAAGTGCTTCGCCTTCTCCTTTGCCTTTTGCGTGGGCGAGGCATCCACAGCCAACACGTCATTGGCATCACTACCAGGGTTCGCCTGACATGTTTCAGAACGGGATGGTTGGTCAGATATGAGAGTTGCGCCTTCAAAAGCCCCACATGTTTTTTTTTTTTCCAAAGAAAGGCAAACATGCATTTCACTTAGTTGATGCCAGCGCATGACTGTGCACCTTCAATTCACCATCAAAAGGCAGGATTCTGCTCAAGCTTATTTCTCTCCTCTCAGCAGAAGAGCAATCCAAATAGGCGTAACAGACCCAAAGCGTTGAGCACTCAATACCGTGTATCACCGGAGGTATATCTGCTGCGCTCTGACGAGTTCGATCTCTCGATAACTTGTCATTTCAGATGAAGAGGTGGTGTGTGAACACGCCTCATTCAACCCCCGTTCAAGATATTCCTCAACTTTCTGCAGAACTGAACAAATTCACCTTGAAATATTGCACTCCGTGCGACGTCGCAAACCCCAACAGATACACTAATCATTCAAACAAATCTTCTTCAAGAAATTTCCTCTCGTTTCTCTCGCCCATTCTCACCTTCTTCGCTGCCTCGAAAACCTCCGCGTCCGGGCTGAAGAAAGCAGCCAAACTGGGCGCCCCCTCCAACTCCGGATGAACCTGCACCCTCCTCAAAAATCCCTCCAAATATCCCCTCCTCTCCTCCACCAGCTCCTCGCTCAGCCTCTTGGCGATGTTCATGGCCTGCGTGTGCGGGATGATGGGTATGATCGCGCCGGGCTTCTCCGCGTGCAGGCGCTGGAAGAGCCACTGGAAGTCGGAATAGCGACGGCGGACGGAGGCGATGGGGTCGGAGTATTGGCCGCGGCGGACGTCGATGCGGTAGTAGGTGTGGGCGTTCCGTCCCTCGCCTATTTGCTGCGGATCGGTCACCTGCGATTTCACGCGTGCGTGGGTCAAGACGGGCGAGATTAGATGATGTACATGTGATATTATTGGCATCTGGGTACACGTGATGCAAGTCGCGAGGCGATTCGTCGTCATCGGAGCCCGCCCCCGCACGATCCCTTCGTTTCCGGTGGCGGGGAACCGCCCCGAATAAAACTCACCGAGAGGTGCAGCGTCGCACCCTCCCCGGCCCCGCCGCCCTCGATCTCCCTCTCCCTCGCGTCCTCGTCGTCCTCGTAATCCTCCGTGGACGGCGGGGCGGGCGGCGGCGCCGACGCCGGAGGGGGGGCGGAGGACTCGAAGAGTTCCTTGTCTGGATCGATGGACATGGCGGCGGGGGCTTTGAGTGGGCTGCCGGTGGTGGAGTATTCCATTCAGCCGAGAGTGGCGAGGATGGGGGGGGGGATTATTGGAATGAGGTAGTATGTATGGGCGGGGCGTGCGTGAGGCGTCGGCGTCGGCGTCGGCGTCGTCAAAAATATCGGCCGCGCGCCATGGTCCGTTTGTGTGTGGTTCTGGTGTACAATAGTGTTGCGTTGGCTTGAGCGAGTCGCGTGCTTGGCGCGTGTCGTGCGAAATCCTGTTCTTGGATCTTCGGCGGTGACGAATCTTTCTTGTAAAATAGGAATTAGTATGATCTACATGGATTTGTGTGTACATGATCGCCTACTATTCGCGATAATTGGCGGGAATTTTCCATTCGGGGCTGGGAAGTTGGCGGGAAAGCTGGGATGTCCGATTATCCGCACCCTGCCTTCCATGCACAATGCGGCCCATCATCTCACCTGCATGCTTCGAAGAGGGGTGCGCGATGTCTTCCCATTGATATCGTATCTGACCAGCCGTGGCGATTCCACCCTCGACACATCATTCATGGACGGAAGGCCCCGAGGCTGGCATCAAGACTGGAATCGAAGACTAGAGCCATCGCGGTCACGGGTGTCCTGACATCATCTTCAACTACGCCGTGTGACGTCTTAGCCGAGCGAGGCCTCATGTGCGTCAGATCCCTTCTCTCTGAAGGTCCAGAGCTTGACATTGACAGCCAGTGTTTCACAAAAGGTGTGGAGCGTACCATAGAGCGAAGAGCGAAGTGCGGAGCTGAGGAAGAAAGGATCTCCCAGTGATAGGTAGCACAAGCTGCCCTGCATCAAAACTCTCATTGTCAATGAGACGAAAGCGCCTCCTCCTGAGGTTTGCATTCATCAGCTGCATTACTATTTTCACGTTGAACAATTTGACAGACGGGATTGCTCAACTTCGTAATTACAATGTTTCGGGTTCACTCAACTACCCTGCACTTCCATTGTCGTCAACAAAAGTGCTTGTAATTGCAATTCGGCCGGTGTCACCATCTGAAACAATAACAGTCGCTGACGATGCTGCCTACATCAAATCCTTCTACTTGGGGCATCAACATGTGTCGCTGCTGGAGAGATCTCTCTCACGCTGCAACGAATTCATGAACTTGACGAAAAATGCACCTGGAAGCACAGCAGCTAATATCCTGAACCCGTACAAGTTTGGCGACACATTTCCGAACCACCTACTGCTACTGTGCAGTCACAATGACAATGGACACAGTGGGAGGAGGATGGAGAATAACTTCCTCATGGTCAAGGCTGACTTCATGCTGTTTGCCATGTCAAGAGATCACGTCGCCAAGTTGTCAATGAAGATTGACGAAATGTCAACCTCCGTTCTAATGGACGCATCGAATGAAACTACCTCTCGTCATGACCCGTTGCGCCGCCACGAAGTTTATGTGGAAATCATTGACGTGTCTGCTAATTCGAAGAAGGTGTTCAATTGGATGCACTATGCGAATCCTGCAACCTTGTTTGGTTGTGATTACGTGTGGTTTGTTGACGATGACGACGACATTGTACATTGTCATGAGGTCGCTAAACTGGCAGGCGCTTTCTTCCACCAGGTGAGGGTAATGCGCCCGAAGAAAACACAGACAAGCCCGGAACCTACTGGATGACACTGTGGTACCAATCAGATCCAAGGCTACTAGCGGGCAAGGTCTAAATATAACCAGGTGGAAGTGATGAGAAACATTAGTCTAAACAGTCGTGGTGCCAACTGGCCAAGAATGATCGGTGCGCGTGACACCCCGGCTGAATTCAGCTAAATCGACTGAATTCAGCTAGCCTTTTTTTAGCCATATCTCAGCTTCTACTGGTCGATAGGCGTGGAAATTTAAACTGCGTGTTCGTAAACATGAGTAGTTTCCCCGCGCAAATGGTCCACGACATTGAATGCATTTATCCCGGTCAAATATGGTGTGAAAGAAATACGAATCATGAATGTGTAAATAAATCTTTTTTTCGCTTTGAGCCATTTCGATAAACAGAGCAAAACTAATAGTACGACGAATTCAGGAATCTTGCGTAGGAATTAATATATTTATGGAACTTTTTGCAGTCCAAATTCATCAATCATTCAGTCGATTCAGCTTTTTAACCATCCGGCAAATTGAGGGTTGGAAAGAATGCATTTTCACCATGAAATACATAGCAAACCCTGGATTAGTTGAATTCCATTCAAAATTCACGAAATTTGGTACTGATTGTTTTTTTAATTGTTCAATTTGACTGAGTCAAGCTGAAGTTATGAGTCGTCAAAAACTTGACTTAATTCAGTTTTTGGGGTACTCGTGCACCGATGATATGGTGGGGAGACAGGAATGCGGGCCAATAATGGATCACGACGTTGTTATAGGTACATAGAAATTTTTACCAACGCAGTGGCAGTGGAGATGCATGATTTCAGCGAGGGTGCGATCATGGATAGGTCGTGTGTGGTGTTCTACCAAACGCCACTTCAGCACATAAACAAGAGGAATTTCATTCATGATGACGAGAAAGTTGAGGCGTCAGAGGGGCTTTGCCAATTCTTCAGGGTACAAAAGGGGGCAATAGGTGCTGACAGGCTGTGGACAGTCCACCAGCTCTTTGTTGTGCCCAAGGGGGAGCTACAATGAAAGAACAATTTCAGTGTCATTTCTATATTTGGTGGGTGGGCTCAATGGAAGGCAAAACTGGCACTAGCGTGCTTGTTTAGCTCTGTTTTTTTATGAAAAACATCTCCTGGATCCTCTTCCTGTGGACTAGTGTCTAAAATGAAAACAGTGTTTAGTAATGGATGGAGTCACCGATGGTACTTTCACCATCAAGTCGGTCTCATGTGCCACATGCCATCAAGCTTTGCCATCTCAAAATTTACAACGAAGATTAGGGTTCTTTCTTCCATTCCCACGCGTGCCTGGCTGATTTCAATTTGAAATTGATTGGGAATCTTCATTAATGACCAAATTAGTTTATATTCCGATCAAATTTGACACCGATGCCATCAACTTGATGTCGACGCCACCAGTTCGATCTGAAAGCACACAGTTCGTACCGTGCTTTGTTTCAAAAATCGAACTTTGCTTCCGACCAAGTTCGACCCAAAGGGATTTTTGAGAGCGCATACAAAAGCCACTGTCGCCTCCAAATCGAACCCACGTACTAAGCTGTAAGAGTTCTTGGTAGGAAGGGGAAATTTATTGATGGCTGGTAAATAATGGTAAGTGGGGGGTCAAGTACCATATTCAGTTCATTTTTTAACTCTATTTGCACAAATGTGATTAACAGAATATGTATCGTAACCCATCGGGTCACCAAGCACGTTTTGTGTCCATCATTGTGTACGTGCCATCACATCACACCATTGCGCCATCCATCACATGACATCGTCTGGCCATCACTGTATCATTGCATTCTTGAGCTGCCCTTCTCAATCCATACTCACTTCCATGTGAACTCTAGCCTACGGGCAAGTCTTGTTCTGGCTTCAACAAGTGTCTAATAATGATGGTCTAGCCATGACCATCATCATCATCATCATCATCATCATCGTGGTACCACAATAATTCGACATAGCAAGCTTCGGTCTGATATGTAATCAATCAGAGGCTAATATGCTATGTACATTAGCCAGAGCTGCTATGTAGGTAGAGGTTACATATATTACATATTGGGCCAAGTTGTTATCCCTAAATAGCTTGGTTATCTCCTCTCATACATTATCTCTTAGATTCTGTAAATAGTTCTCCGGAATAGTTTTCAAAATATAACGTAGGACATTGATATCAAAAACTGAGGCATGCCCCCGATAATTCCGCCGTGTTCCTTTGGAGCGAGACACTTCGGTTGGACAAGACGATGGATGTCTTTTCCTATCAATTATCACGTGTCGGTGATTTTTTCTCTAGGTGGTCGCAAAATAAAATGTCCAAATTTTTATTCAAAGTTTCGCTAAATACTGTCGTGGCATCGGGTTTGCGCCTGTGATCATCAATAAACACGCATGGAACGTCCGATTCAACATTATGTATCTAACATTATGTATCTAACATTAGAGCATACCCGACCCAGAGCTAGCTAGGCATGTTAGGTACATAGGTAATTACATATGTACGTACGGTATGTACGTACATACATATCGGGTTTTTTTATTTGTCTACGATACACATATCTCAGCAATTATTTATCAGCCAGGCAGAGAGAGATTTACGTACGTACGTACGTACGTACGGCACTATTGTATGCACTTTGATTGTATGTACGTACATATGTAGAGAGAGCGAGATTTAAATGAAAGGTCTTTGCTACTTAAGATGGTGTCTTGCGAACAAATTATAAAGTTAGAATTGAGTTAGATATGACATCCTTCACATGTATGTACAAATAAATATGCATGCTGGGCTTGGGTAGCTTGGTCTGCAGGCTATTATATAATGAATGTATCTAATTCCTATCTATGTAATATTTTACAATGTATGTATGTATGTATACGTATGTATGTATGTATGTACGTATGTACGTACGTACGTACGTACCTTCACATCGCTCTACTACTGCATGTACAATATGCATGCCTGATAGATCTGAAATGATAGGTACATTCATACCTAAAACAATGAATATTCTCTAGTTAGATAAAGCCGTGATAAAGCAGGGCATGCGTATCTTCTGCCCTCAAGCTACCTACCTACCATACCACCACGCAAACCCTCGCTCCACGCACTCATCAACATCTTTTTGCCATCTATCAACCAGCCGGCGGCCGAGCAAGTTGTTGCATGCTGGATGCTGGGCGGGTACGTAGCTCTAGAGGCTAGAGGTAAGCTGGAAGCAGCAGCTATTGTACGTGGAAGAACCTTTGCTTGGTCTGGCGTCGGCGGCTGGAGGATTGTATGGACCTTGTGCTCTGGCGCCGCATACAATATTTCATATTTCAACTTACTCTACCACCATGAACCCTACACGCCGAAACATGGCTGCATTCACCTCGGAGGGCCTGCCCCTGGACCGCTCTCGCTGGGCCGCAGCCATCACTACGGCCAACGCCAAAGATGCCGGACCCACAAGGCGCGTCGACAGCCGTCCGACGCTTCAGGTACCCACGCAATCGTTTCGCCCCTCCTCAAAGGCATTTCCGACGCTCGCAAGCCAGCCCATCACGCTTACCGTCGGACCCACCGAGTGTTCCTTGACCAACGACGACGATGACGAGGTGATGATGGACTTCTTCGGCCTCGGCGACGACGTCTCTCCTCCGATCGGGAGCCTCGACACCAGCATGACCTCTTCGTCTACGATCTCCAACTGGAACGTCCGCGACCGCAGCGTGCCCTCGCTTCCTCCGTTTTACCCACTGGAGAAGTCGTCCGTCTTCATCCCCCAGGCCTCGGCCTCGATCCTGGCCGCCCGGGTGGCCGCCATCCTACAAGCCCGATCGATTGCCGCGACTTTTGACGACAAGAACGCCAAGGTCGACTGCATCTCCAAGGCTCACGTCGAGTTCCGCATCCGCCTCTACCGAGGACGGGGCGAGTACAAGCACGGCATCATCGTAGAGGTCCAAAGACGAAACGGCTTCGATTTGAGCTACACCCACGACGTCTACGCTATCTTGGACGCGGCCGAGGGCAAGCCAAGCCAGGAGGTGGACGAGGAAGCTTTCTGCCTGTATTTTGGAGATGATGACGGCAGCATCAGCAGCGAGGAGGATGAAGATATGGACTCCCTCGAGATCACGGCAGGGTACACTTCGTTAGAGGTTATTCATGAGATCCTGTGCCCACAAGGCGAGGATGCAGTTATGGAGGAAGGCCATGACTTCGCCATGACTTCCCTGGCCTCCCTGACAAGTCTGGATAGCATGGGCCAAGCCGCCAAGAGAGTCTGCAATGATCTCCTCACCTCAGACTCTCATGCTGACCTCCGACGGGTCGTATTCTCCAACGTCGTCCAGGAACCTCACAGTCGCACTCCCCAGCGTCCCGTGCTCCTATCGCTCGAGATCCTTGCCAACGTGGCCGTCTCGGCCCAGAGCCCGACGCACATGTTGGACCTTCTGTCCGCCGACAGCTTCGACGTCCTACACAAGCTCACGGTGAACATCGAGAATGCGCCGCTCAACCCTCGCGCGGCCGATCTCTCCTGCATCATTCTCAATACCGTATACGTGTCCCAGACTATCGAGGATGCCAAGATCAGCATGCCGCCCGACTCCAGGGCTCGGCTTTTGATCGCCCTCGTGAAGGCCGCCTCCTGCGGCAAGAGGTTCCACGCTGATTTGGAGACTCATTCGAGACGGTGCTTGAAGACCATGACCACAGACCTTTAAAGTCAGGCCGAATCGTCAGTTCAAACCATGTACAAATCGTGCGCAGCTCAATGGCCTTGTCCCCTTACTTCAAATTTTCTGTACATATTAAGGTGCTAAGATATCGTTTAAAATCAACCAAGTCATCTGCTATATGGTGTATGCCTTCGTATCCAATTGAGTCTACTAAAACATAAACCCTCGCTCGCAGTGTCCCGATGCGGAACTAGTCCTCGCTGACATACAGTGGAGCTTCACCCTAATAGACCCTAATTACCCTAATATCTCAATATTTGTGCCCATGGTACAATTGTAGATGGATGCTATCCTATGGTATCTTTGAGTGATTGGCT
>JALLBE010002321.1:0-14596 GCA_036939795.1 Thalassiosira mediterranea | reverse complement strand
TTGATGTCAAAGGCACTAGGCAACGACGACGGCTTCGAGAAGGAGCGGCAGGATCCTCAGCAACATCCCAAAACCTCCGCGGCTGCGACGACGACTGCGACGACGACGCCCGCCGAATTCATCTACTCCAGCATGATCCCCACCCCGCCCGCCGACGACGACCCCGCTTCCACCATCACCATGACCGATCGCGAGACCGTCGAGGTGGACGTCGCCGCCGCCGCGGCCGTTATGGCGGGGAGCCTCGGGAAGCGCGAGCGATGCAACACCTCCGGATCGAACCGGAGCCTCGCCAGCACGCGAATGTCGGGATCGAGCAGCAGATCCCTCGGAGGCGGGGGAGGTCCGGCGATGATGTCCATGGATTTGGGATTCTTGAGCAGCGGCGACGTGGAATTGGACGGGGGATTGGAGGGATTGGTCGCGCTGAGCGAGGGCGGCGGCGGCGGAAGCGGCGGCGGTGGCGGCGATAACGCCAAGGCCGGGGGGTACGTGAAGAGCTCTGATTTCGTGAAGGACGTGCTGCTTCCCGACAGCGCCGCCACGGCCGCCGCCGCCGCGGCGGCCCTCAGGGCCACGGAAGAAAACTCCACCATAGAACAGCGAGATAATAACGACGGCGGCGACAATAAGGAGGAGGAGTCGAAGGACGAACTTTGTCCCATGGTGAACCTCACGGCCCAGCTCGGTAGGATCAGCACGGGGGACGAGGTGGCCCCGCTGGCGGAAAAGTTTCGCGTGTCCTCGAGGGATTGGGCGAAGGACTTCGAGGGCGAGAATTCGGGCGGCGAATTGGGTCCCATGCACCCGAGCCTGTTCATGGGCCACAACAATAATGGCAACGATGCTCCCTCATCGAATGGCATCAACGCCGTCGGCGTGAGCAGGATCTCCGGCACGTCGGCACTCACGTCTCAGGATTGGGTGAAGGATTTCAGGGGCGAGGCATCTGGAGATATTGGTCCAATGCATCCAAGCCTTTTCATGAATGGCGGCGGAAAAGCCCAGGTCTCCCCGGTTCTTTCCAATCATGAACCGATAAGCTACAAGGAGTATCAGATGCCGCTGTCGGGACGGCCTCCGGCGCAGGCCACGAATTCGATGTCACGGCTCTCGAATCCGGGGACCGCCGCACAACCTCGACCCGCGCCCCAGAGTACATCGCCATCAGGATCCTTATCCAAAGCAAACCCAAAGACTTCCGTAACTACTTCTACCTCCGGGGGGAGCAAGAAGAAGAAACGGAAGAAGCGCACCATCGACACCTCCCGCGCCTGCACCCCCACCGACGACGACGTCCTCTTCGGACGGGGTGGCTTCACGAACACCCACCCGGGCAACCTCCGCTTCCGCCAAAAAGCCCTTGAGCTCCGACCGTGGTACGAACAGCCCACGACGTCGAAGGAGGAGAAGTATCGAATCTCCGACCTGCTCGTCGAGAGCGTCAAGAGCGAGGGACATCGATTTTTGGAGAGGGGGGAGGATGGGTTGTGGCACGAGGTCATTGGGAACGGGGCGCGGAAGAAGGCGAGCCAGGCGCTAAGGGAGAGGGTGAAGGGGTCGAGGGTCCGGGCTACTGGGGGACATGGGAGCAGTACCAAGTCGGCCGGCAGCGCGGCGGGTGTCGACAATCCCAACCCAAGCGTGGACGACGTGATAGGGGACATCATGCCGGCGAGCGTGGGAGTGGAGGACATCATTACGGGGGACGTGGTGGGAGTGTGAAACGGGGGTATTTCGTGCATTCGTTTTGGATGGTGGATGCGTGCATTACTTTATTTGTATGGATGGTGTAGCTAGATAGATATGTCTTGTTTGACGATGATTTAACGAAACAACAACTTAGACAGAACAACAACTTCTTCTTCGTCGAGGCTGATGATATGTTACAGGACTGCCATGTCTGATGAAAGCTCTTGTCTATGTTGCATTGTCTTCTGCTGTAGATCTGACCTTGGTAGAATCTGAAATCATACCACAATAGACCTTGTTCGTGGGCGAAAGCTGGTGAATGCATGGCATCTGGCATAGCTGAGATGCACTGTTTCGTGGTTTGTTGAAAGGTATGGAAGATAGAATGGCACGATCCAGATCTCAAATCATTTCTACAAATCAATGTGATAACTTGATCTATCAGATGCATAACCATTGTATTGATACGACAGGGTAACTTAGGATCCGAATATATTCTCGCGTCTCTGACAAAGCTGGTGGGTCTATCTGACAAGTGCCACGATGCACACGAGATAGAGTTCACTTCATATTCATTTCGAACAACTTGCATGAGCCACACGCAAACGCTTTCCTGGGGAGAGGCCCATCGCGCTAAGTCTACGGGTGGGAGGAGAAGACCCTCCCGACTCCTTCACAGCGCGCAAGGTCGACTTCTCGCCGCCTTCGCCCGTCGACCTCTTCTTGCGGCGCAGGGGTCTGATGCAGCAGTCGTCGAAAGGGTTTCGTCCGGCGGCGATTGTAGTATCCCACCTGCGTTCCATCTCGACATCAAGAGCGGCGTCACTCACACTATGACTCGCACTCTCCGATTCTCGAATCTTCGCGGCGGCGGCCCGGAGTCGCGCCTGAAACTCGACTTCGGCCATGGCCGGCCGAGCGGGGCTCGTCGTGGTCGCCTTGCTCTCCCGTGGGTCGCGGATTTCGTCGTCCCTGGCATCGAATCCATCCTCGTCCATGTCATCGTCCGAGTTCCAGGGCGAACATGGCGGTGAGGGTATGTCGAGACCATTCCAGCTCATGGATATCTCTGTCGGGGTTGAACTGCCGAGTAGATAATCGTCGCACTTGTAAGAGATATGGTAGGTGGATGCAGTATTCACGGCAATTGCGATGAATCGAAGGAATAGAGGACGCGTCACAAGGTTCTTCCTTACCTGGCCATGGTTTTGCTGTCAATTGGTGTTGGGTATCAACGGAAATGCTGGCTCACTTGGCTTGAGAGGAACAAGAAATAAATCGAAGGATGTAAGGTTGTGTAAGGCGATGTAAGAGAGGTTGAGTGCGCGTTGAATGGAATGAGAGCAGTGGAGAGAGAGAATCTCTTGGTGGAAAGAAGAATGATTACCTTGCCTTGAGTGGGTCTTCGATCTTGAGTGGATCAAGGGAGCGACGGCTGCGACGGATTATGACGCAGCACGAAGGTGTATGTAGGTGGAAGCACTGGTGGAAGTGCGACTGAATCGGGTGCGTATGTAGGGGTAAGGTGCGACTAAACCCACGGCTCGGCAACCCTCGCCAAAAGTCAACGACTGGCATCGCAAGGTTCTCACTTGCTGGCATTGCTGGCTGGCATCGAAGGTCAAGTAATCGAAAGCAATCAGAAAGTAGACTCCTCCCACACGACCCGCCTACACACATCGCAGAAGACTAGCTCCACCCACACATCGCGTGGCACCAAATGCGAGGAGACGTCTCACAAAATTGAGCAACTGTCGAATCCATAGTCCGATCTACATCATGCCGACGCTAATGGAGGAGAAGAAGGCTGCCAAGCAGGCTGCACTGGCCAGCGCTAAACAGTGGAGGGATGAACGGCGCGGTTCGAAGTCTCCAGTGAAGAAGGCACAGGGTGGCGGGGAAGCCTCTAAGCCATCGCCGAAGAAACCAACGACGAAATCGCCTGCAGCCAAGCGTACAGTGCGCAAGGAAAAGGTGTTGACCGCGAGCGCGCCAAAGCTGAGCGAGGAGCCTCACGAGGAGAAGAAAATAGGCATCTACCGCAAGACTCCTAGCAGGGAAGATAGGGCCAAAGCTCGCGCGAAGGCCCGTGCCAGCGCTCGCGAGTGGTCGAATCAGCGCAAGAAGCAGAAGGGGCTCGATGTGGTAGAAGACATTGAAGAAGAAGTGGCCACTGAGGTTCCAGCAGTCATTGAAACCAACTACGTCGAAGTTGATGAGAGCGTCAGCGATGACTTCAAGACGGCATCCGACTTCAAGACGGCGCCCGTGACTGATGCCCACACCCAGACAGGCAAGGTCGTGGATTCGCATGATGTGAAGCACCTCCAGATCATGAAGCGCGACGTTGGTAATCTGTACCATCGCCTGGAGAATATTTGCAGCAAATTTGATTCAAAGGACGCCATGGATTCCAACTAATCCCAGCACCGGTTGAGGCAGCTCCCGACTTCCTCTTGCGATATTATACTTTTGGGAGGGAGACCTTTTGGAAATGAATGGAGTAGTATGTTTACCATCATTCAGTGAGACTTTCGGGCCATCTACACTCCTATTGAACACCGCGGATGATGTGTTTTGTTCATGCTACTGTGGCAGCTGTGATGGTTGTATACATTGGATTTGCAGTTGCTGCTGATGAATAATTATGTAGTTGGAAGACGAATAAGTTGAAGTTGTTCATGTTTCCCTGGTTGTTGAGAATACGCCGTTCGCTTGGGTCCGGCCGGGACCGCCTTCCCCAGTGAATGTCAGTAATATGAGTTAACTCATCGCTCGAAATAATCATCCCGAAAACACCTGATCCTTGAAGGGGATGCCTTATATTTATTATTTTTATCTCTAGTTGCTAACACGAATTAAAATTAGAGAGAAAAGAAAGAATATTGTTCTTTTTCCTGTCGATTTCTTCCCGAAACGGGATTTTACCCCCTCCCCACGCCGCCCACGCATTTCGATTGATTCCGCTTGATGATGCGCGATCAAATATTTGTTGAAAGCCCCACGTGCGCAATTAATCACATTATTGTATCAATCATATTACTGACATTCACTGGATCTCTCGATGCTCTTTTTTGATTGAGATATCATGATGAGTAAAGGGGTACGAAGTGTTCCGTAGTGCTGTCTGGATTGTTTTTATCTTAGTTAAGCTAGGTAGCCAATGCAATAAGAAGAATAGTTAAGCATCCTACCATGACACTATGGGGTATGTAGCATGGATAGAACAGGCCGGCGATGATACCCTCGGAGACAATGGCCAAGCCATAGCCAACAACGAGTCCAGTGATTGAGACGTCACAGAGCCGTCACGAACGCCGACCGCGGCGAAGAACGCAAAGGGCGGCAAGTGCGAGGATTCCAACACGGGGAATTCTGCCAAGTCCGGTTGATCAACTGAGACTAGAGGTAAAAGAGAGTTCCCTGGGATGTGTAAATCGAAGTCCCGCCCGCTGATGCCGCGGCCGCGCTTACGGACGAGGCGCCACGCGCCGTGGCTTCGATTTACTTTGATGGAGTTGTTCGCTCGTGAGAATGTGAGATTGATGAACGGATTGGACACGGGTTGCACGTTTGTAAGAGAGTTCCCTGGGGGCAGATGGAGTTGTTCGCTGGTGAGAATATGAGATTGATGGAGTATGGATGGAGCATGACTTTCACGCGAGCCCAGGAGGAAAACTGGAGGAGTTGTGACTCCGCTCTGGCTCTGGAGGAGCTTTTCATTCTCGGTATGAATTCCTAGGCTGGCTTTGACACCTAACTCGGAGTTGTATTTTACAACTCCCGAGTTAGGTGTATCGTAGGCTATCGTAGGCTATCGTAGGAATGACATGCACGGGCTGCCTGTGACACCCAAGTTCACTGGCCAAAGATTTTCCTGTATGAGCTCCTCTTTCGGAGTGTGCAGAATTGATGATGTTGAGCAACCTCTTACGCGTTCCCTCAACAGGTAGTAATTTAGATCGTACGCGGAGGGCGTATTCAAGCGTCATCGGCTGCCGAGGAAGCGTCGGATGCAACAGTCGCAAATCCGATCCATCCGTGAGATGGCGACAGGGAACAACTCTATCAAAGTGAGAACCTGTCCCAATCTCCAACTTCGAACTCGCTGATGCCGCGGACGCGCTTGCAATCGAAGGCACTGCACCTTGAAGTGCTAAGTCGAGCGTGCCATGTCTGCATTGGAAGCTAGTAATGGATTCGGACATACATGCCATCGTACGTCGTGCAATCGTGGTGCCCAGCCATGCAGAGCTAGCTGATTTGGCGTTCAAGAAACGTGTCATAATCTCACTGTGTCCTTCATTAGGTCGTCGTCACACATAAGTTGTGGATCAACACCAAACATAAACAGAAATAAACCATGAATTCGCGGCACGGCGCCACCACAGACGTTCAACACGGTATCAGAACCAGAGGTTGGTAGATTTCACCGTGTGTTCCAGATATGTCTCCACGTGAGCGAGCCGACTTTTTACGTGAGGGCACTGCAGAAAAAGCAGAGAGCTATGGTCTATGGTATGC
Organism: Thalassiosira mediterranea; assembly: GCA_036939795.1. Lineage (NCBI taxonomy): Eukaryota > Bacillariophyta > Thalassiosirophyceae > Thalassiosirales > Thalassiosiraceae > Thalassiosira > Thalassiosira mediterranea. The sequence continues at coordinate 8,380 of JALLBE010002321.1, read as the reverse complement.
GGGTTCGTTTGCTAAATTGAGTTCAAGGCTGTCTATCGCCTGACTCGTGCGTATATGACCCTGCATATCGCTTTGGTGGCTGGCTAGATACTTGATAGCACGAATGAACAAGATGCTCATGTGATTGAGATACTAGGAATGGGAGAGTGGTTTGCTTCATTCGATTCATCACTGACTCCTTCTTCGCACCCTCTCTTCGTCTTCTCGGTTTTTTGTTCGGCCACAGCCAGCTCAGTAATTGTTTGCGACTATTAAGCTAGCTTTCCAAGATGTACTCGCCATATGTCTCATTCGTCCTCGGCATGATGGTTGTCACTGGCGCTGCCAGGTCTGTTGTAGCTAAGCTCTTCTACCAGTTTGGGTTCCAACATCCTCTCTTCTTGACATTGCTATACCTCAGTGGTCAGGCATTGTCACTGGTGCCTTACAATATTTGGGTGTTTTGTATGAAAGGCGAGATAGACTCTGAGGAGGAAAAGGCGCCAACCTCTCATGCTAAGGATTCCAGCCAAGACAACATCTCAAATGAGGAGGCAACTTCGACTGAGCCATCGCCCACCAAGTCTTCACATCGGTCCTTGGGACGGACTACTTCCGTCCGTTTCACACGGGATGCGTCTGTCCGTCTTGCTGCAGCTGGGCGGGTCACTTCCACCCGCCTCGCCAAATCGTTTTTCACCTTTATCCGTGATATGGAGGCAGTACCTGACGAGGAGGCAGTGAATGATCTTGATGTTCTTGAGAAAGTTGATGATGAAGAGGCAGGAGCGAAAGATCAGGGAAGGGATAAAGGAGAGGGTAGTCACCAGTCACCCGAAAAACGTAGATTGAAATTGAGCCAAAGTGTTAGCGTGCATGGTCTACCAAGTGAATCAAAGACTGAACGCTATGTCGCGATGATACCATGGTACCTCAAGCCTGCGATACCTGCATTCTTCAATCTGCTCAATTCTGCCATGCGTTGGGCCTCGCTAGTTTTCGTGGCGGCGTCTGTTGCTGAGATGCTGATCAGTGGTATGGAGCTTGTGCTGTCTGTCGCGGCGACGAGGCTGGTAAGAGGAAGGAAGATTACTTGGGTACGTTGGGGCGGTGTGGGTGTTGTGACTGTAGGGATCATCATGGTTGGAATATCTGATTCGATGAAATCTGATGGTGAATCAGAAGAAGAAACAGTGTCTGCCAAAGATCAAACGATTGGAATCCTTCTCATCCTTGGCCAAAGTATCATGTCCGTGTTCCAGGGTAAGTGGCAACTATCAAATTTTGATTCTCCACACTAGTATACATGCCGATTGACTTGTTTTGCCATACTGACATCGTTCAGATCTTTCTGAGGAGTTATTCATGCAGGAAGCTGAATTTCCCCCCGCCCTACTTGTTGGTATGGAAGGCAGCTTCGGATTGATCATTGCTATCATCATATACTTTCCCCTAGCTCCTCTTCTCGGAGAGCAACCCTCTCAAGTAGGCGAGACACTGGCATCAGACCCGAGGCTCATAGGTCTTTCAGTAGGATGGGCGTTGCTTGTTACTGTCACTGGAGTCTTCAATATTGCAGCTACTGGTGTGACATCATTGCGTGGAGGCTGGCGCGAGGAGAGCTCGTGCGGTCCTAGCGGTTCGCCGCCAGGCGTACCCACGTAGGTACCCATGGGTAGGCGTACTTGCTGGGTACCTGAGTGGGCGAAAACAAAATTTGAAATTTGGACGGAGGCAGTTCGCTGGGCTCTTGGCTCATTTCGCCGCCAGGATTCGATCGGAGCGTACCCCGACCGCATCGAAGCTCGTTTTCGGATCGCCCCTTTCGACGGAGTAGACGTAGACTAACCAGTAAGATGGCGGCTAAGACTTGGTGAAAACAAAATTTGAAATTTGGACGGAGGCAGTTCGCTGGGCTCTTGGCTCATTTTGCCGCCAGGATTCGATCGGAGCGTACCCCGACCGCATCGAAGCTCTCGTTTTCGGATCGCCCCCTTTCGACGGAGTTTCATCTCATCGCCGACGTCATGCCAAAGCCGGGACCAACATGGACGTCTGCTGAGGATGACTGTGTGTATGCCATCATCCCAAGCAGGCTGTCACATTTCTACGAGTATCCAAACGAGATGTTAGAATGGCGTGTTGCAGCTGGTATTCCAGAGCAAAGCGGCCGTTTCGAACACAGAAGTGCAATAGCCGTGGGCCGTCATCTCCGAAAGACCCCTCGTCTAAAGGATTATCTGCGCGATTGCAAAGAAAGTCAGCAGTTTGTGAACAACCCAAGGAAATACATATACGAACAAAAAGGTTACTACAACCTCGATATCAATAAAACTCATCTCGGCCATTACGATTTGTTGGCTGACGCTCAGTACATCAGGGGTGAGATGGTCGGTCTGCTTCGTGAGCGCAATGAACGCATGCGTCAAGCATTTCTCGACATGAAAGTTCAGGACGATCGCGAGCGGATGAACTCCGAGGCAGCGGCCGCTCTACTATGGCTGAATACCATACTACAGAGATGATACAGCATAGAGGTTAGTCTCTCTCGTCATGAAGCATGTTACTTTGCGTTACGAAGGCAGTAGCATCTGTGTTCATTGGTCTGGCATCATCATCCATAAATTGCCGGCGATATCAAATCCGTAATCATCACCATACAGGATCACAGTAATGCTTTGTCCTCGCCGGCTCATACCAGGACGGGAAACTCCATGTGGGCGACGCATGGGAGTGACTCTTCCTCCACTCTCTGTGCCTGGACGAGTGATTCCGCGACTGTCTCTAGTAGCCGGGTGGCGACCTCTGTGCAAGTCACCCATGGGGGTAACTCTTCCTCCGCTTCCTGGGCCTGGGCGAGTGACTCCGCCACTGGCTCTTGTACCATGAGGAGAGCCCCTATGCAAGTTACCCATGGGGATTATGTTTCCACCGCTCTCTCGGCTTGGACGGTCGTAACCATGGCCAACTCTCCGTGGACGTCTGGAACCAGCCTCTGTAGGATCTTCTGTGTACCATTCTCCTGGGCCCTGCTCTTCGTCTGGGTACCATTCTGGAGTACTCGACGAAGAAAGAACTGGAGAGGACTGGGGGTCAACCCACCCATACCAGTCTTCTTCTTCTCCAGTGTTCCATCCTTCCTCTTCGCCAGGGTACCCCCAATCTTCCTCTTCGCCCGGGTACCCCCATTCTTCCTCTTCGCCAGGGTATCCCCATGCTTCCTCTTCGCCAGGGTCCCACCACTCTTCTGGTTCTTCGTCAATTGAACGCGAATTGCTACTAGACTTGCTCGATTTGCCACGGGACTTCGATCCCTTGCCTGATTTACCACGTTTTGACCCCTTGCTCAATCGCCTTCTACCAACCGCGAGGGGTGCACTGAGGGCGAAGTCATGAATCATCATATTCTCGCCAGCAGTACTGTCAGCCGCGCCCTCCAGTTCCTGCATTGCGAGAAACATTATAAAGAGATGAGGATCTTTCAGTCCAGGTCATGGATATAACAGACAGTGGAGCATTCGGTGATATTTTTATCAAGCAGTTGGAATCTGTTGGAATACACTTACAGTGTTTTCCTTGCCATCCAATGGTGCTAGTTCATGAGGAGATGGGTCAAGATGGCCCGGCTTGCGACCAGCTTCTCGCGAGGAATATTCGGCTCTTTGTCTCCGATTCCTACCGAGTAGGGGCTCTTTGGAGATCTTGTACGCAGTCGACTCTTCGCGTCCACCCTCCTCTGCCACATCAGCGCTCACCGGAGAAGACCCCCGCAAGCTTCCCGCCGCTATTGTGACGAAGACAAACAGAATTACAGTTAGAGAGACATGCAATCTCAAGTCGTTCGCGTACCGCACTTATCCTGAAGGTCTACCTCACCATGGGCGAAAGTGGCGACCAGCACCACCGCAGAGATGTACTTATGCATCATCGCAGTCAATATCAGTGTGAGTCTACCGTTAGTTTTGCCCTTCTGTCATGTAATCGCATTTAGTTCAATAATTTATGAGAGATTCATTGATGTGGTGCAGGCGATGAGCGCGGGGAGACTTGGGACCAAAACCAAAACCAAGAACAAGACTTCTACTGCAAATACCACCAGTCTTCTCTTCTTTGAGGTCGAAGTCTTTAATCCCAATGCTACTGGTTACCTATGTACCTCTTCTGCGACGCGGGTTCTCGTGCAATAATTTCATTGCTCATAATCCAACACCTGTAAACCTTTCATTCACGGGGCGATTTGAGATAGCAACAGAGAGATAGAGCCATTTACTTGGTTTCCAACTAAGCCCGAGCGAATGCTGCCCAATGCAACGAGGTGAGCGATTCGAGCGTGATATGCAGATTGCGCTGTACCTATTGAAAGTAAGGCAAAATGTGGCTCTAGTGTATCTAGCTCTAGGGCGCCGACGCTATCATTCCATCCATTGCCACGTGAACATATTGGACAACAATGAGATGATACCTGACAATACATTATCATCCCAAATTGAATCCTCATCACCAACACAAGTGTACGAACGTATCAGGCAGATATTGTGACATCATCATTTGGTGATACTAAAGCAACATCACATTCACTTGCGGCACTCCAAATTATGCAGCCTGTGCCGGGTAGGAGTGAGGGTGGTCTTTACCGATGCAACCATGGGGTCCAATGCAAATATGCACTGAGATTGCGCCTGAGGTTGGTTTCAGCACAGATTATGGCGATAATCCTTATCTATGTATAAAATGGCAAAAAGTCGGTTCTCACCATCAGGGCCAGGACCGCGGAGAGGCGCATCATGACCCACACGATGATATGGCAGCGTGTTCTCGTTTGACCAAGGCCAGCAGCGAGGCCTGCGCTCGGGGCCCAGGTTTACGAGCGATGACGAAACGACGCGCCACATGTTTTCCATGCTATCGTCGGAGACCAACTCGAATTGCCAAATATCGCGCCCATCGAAGGGGATGCAATCCAGCCACGGGCCATCATCTGAACCGCGTCTGATGTCGTAATCGAAGTTGAGCCTGGGGAAACAAACAAAAGTAGGATGGACAAAGTCTTCAGAGTGTCATATGAGGAAGATACCAGGCACCCGAGAAAAGTAAAGGAGTCAAGTTGCCAATGGCTCGGAGATACTTAAGAAGATCATCGTACCTCCCCTCGCACACGACCCTCTCGCCATGCAGTACACCAAGTTTTTTCCTGATAGCTTTCGATACCTCCTCTTTCTGCGCCGGGGTGAAGTTATGTTCCCATGCGATCATCACCCGCTCAGGGGTGACCTCGACGGAAGGTCGTTGCCTCTTGATCAGAGCTCGCACCATGTGGGCCAATGCCATGCTCCCTCTTCCTACACCGCAATCCTCCACGGATACAGAAGGTCGCCAGGTCTCGTTATCGGCATCCTTGATCATACCTGAGGGCAGCTGCGCCCCAGTGTCCTCCTCCACCGAGCCCGCCATCCGGCCCGAACCTATGGTCGCGCGGGTGTAGTCCGATACCACCCCAGATAGCCTGAATGGCATCGCTCCACGCTCGTCGGATGCCACGAGCATGGTCACCTCGATTCGGTGGCCGATGGCGGGGCGTACTCCCGTGCGTAGGAAGGCTCGGCCCTGCGCCCGCTCGCAGTGGGCCGAGAACTTGTCATCGATGAAGCCGGCTTCGAGCCAATCGCCGCTATCGAGTGATGGGGAGGGCTTCGCGGGGGCTGGTGCAGGTTTGCTCATCGCTGACGAAGTTAATGTGTGCGACGATAGAAGTGAAATATGGAGGATACCATTAACAGTGTTATCGGGCATTGACGTTCGTGGTATCCTCGGTATGTATGGTACACGTTACGTACGTGTCCACGACGTGCACAAAAGCTTCCAGATTGTCAAGCGGCTCGAGGCAAGGGCAAAGATACCTCGAACCTATCTACCATATAAGGCAACGCCGACTTGTTGGCGAGGAGCTTGTCTATCTTGACGCACGGCTTGACCAGCGGCTTGACGTGTGGTTTGACCTGGTTCGACAAGCACGAAATATATCTCTGCAATTATCTTATATCCAATAGCTCAATAGCTGTGTAAACTATTTTCGCGGGCCTCTGCATCATCAATGGAAATCGATTGCTGCCCGGTTTGCACTTGGCTTCTCACCCAGTAAGCTTCATCAAAATTCACTCTCCTCATGGCCTGCCGACATCTCAGGAACCGGCTCGTTTCCAGACAGGATATCGTTGGCGATACTCTCCAAGCTTGGATCCCCGCGCGACCTCCACCACATGCCGAGCATCACGACGAAGGCAAGCCCCATCAGGTTCAACAGCACGATCAGCATCTTCGTCGAGATGCCCAGCGTCTTCTTCACCTTGTCCAGCCCCGTCAACACCGGCTTCGCCACGCGCTGCACGCCGTTCGCCATCTTCAGGTAACGTTCCACCTGTTCATCGTCCATGTTCGAGAAGGAATCGATCGCTTTCTCCATCTGCTCCTTCTGTGCGTCCGTCTTTCCCTCTCCCATCTGCGACATCATCATCTGTTTCATCATCTCGGGATTCTGCTTCATGGTCTTCACCATGGAGTTGAGCTGGTCGGGATCGGAGAGTAGGGCTTCCATCATCTTCGACGGGTCGGATGGCATGGTTGGCATGCCGCCTGCCGTGGCAGCGCCGCTGCCGCTTCCTCCGGACGATGCGCCGCCTCCGGCGTCGGCCATGTTGCCCATCATCTTCTTCATCCCCTCATACTGCTCCTCGCTCATGTTCTTCATCTGATCGGCCGCCATCTTGATCATCTCGGGATTCTCCGCCATCTGCTCCAGCTGCGATATCGACGCCTGGATCTGCGCATCGGTCATCATGGCCATCTGAGGGTTGGCTTTGCGCAGCGTGTCGAGCGGCATGGACCTCATCATGGCCGCCTGCTGTTTCAACTGCTCTGGTGACATGGAAGACATCTGCTTTGTGGCCTGTTCGAATTGCGACTTGGACACGTTGGCCATCGACGGCACGCCTCCAGCCCGAGGTGCAGATGCAGCCGCCGATCCGGCCGATGGGGCCACAGGTGCTGCTGATGATGATGATGGCCCTGAGGCTAGGGGGCTCTGGTTTACTGCCCTCTCCAGATCGCTCTCGCTCATGTTCTTCATCTGATCCGCCGCCATCTTCAGCTGATCAGGATTGTTGGCCACCATTTCCATCTGGGCAATCGCCATGTTGATCTGGGCGTCTGTTTTGAATTTAGTGAATCGAGGCATTAGTGTTCGTGACGAAATTACCTCTAGAGGTCAACTGTGGGCATCTGGCCACCTTGGCCCGTCTCACGAAAGTTCCATTGCATTGCAGAATGTTGAATCGTTTCAACAGATATGTTCGCCAGGCGAATACCAACAACTAACCGATAGCAATCCCATCGTCTCAATGACAACCCCATCTCCTGACAAAGAGCGTCAGATGCCGCGCCCCCGCGTAGGTATGTATCGTAGCCACTCGAGCCATTTTTCCCTTCGAAATAAAAATCCCCGCTTGGATCATCGTGTCTCACCTGTCATTCGCGCCATCTGGGGATTCATGGCCCTCATGGCCGCAGGTCCCATGGCCTTCATCGTCGCCGCCTGCCGCCGTATGTCGTCCGGACTCATCGACGCCATTCGCTCCGCCCCCTGCCGGAGAGCCGAGGCGCCACCGAACGCATTGGCTCCGCCGGCGGTGCCGGCGGGATTATTTGCTTTCGGCATTTCCTCCGGCTCGTTGGCCTCCGCGACCAACCTCGCGATCTCCTCCGGATCGCTCCCCGCCTGCACGACCTTCTCCCTCACCAGACCCAACAGCTCTCCCTTCTCCAATCCCGTCCACTCCTTCTCGTCCTTGGCGCCCGCATTTTTCCTCAGCATCCCCTTCATCTCCGAGACGCTGAGCGAATCCAAAGTCCTCGGTTCATATTTCAAGTTGCCCGGTTTGATCGAGAGGGATTTTTCGGCGTCGAAGACGTACACCTCCTGGCGGCCGGAGGAGGCGTCGGGACGGGATCGGACGATGCCCTTCTTCTCGTTGAGGTGGGCGCCCTTGACGAGGGAGTGGAGGAGGACCGAGGAGCCCACCGGGAAGGCGGGGGCGGAACCGGCGGAGGAGGACGCCATGGTGAGATCGGCTGGATCTGGGATAGGTATGCAAAAAATGAAAATGGCACGATCGATTGCAACGGCGCTGAGCAATCAACGGCTATTTTTATATTGATCCTGCAGGCAACTTCAGGGGGAAATAACTACATATATTGTATCAGTAAAAAGTAGGTACCCTAATTCGATTTCATATTATTCGATGTTTACCAAATAGTTCACTTCACAAAAATAAATAAAAATTCAATCAATCATGGCGCTGCGGGAAAGCGTTTTCGATTGTGAGTCGAGTCCAGCGGATGACGAAGC
>JALLBE010002294.1:0-14481 GCA_036939795.1 Thalassiosira mediterranea | reverse complement strand
ACGGCATCCAGGATGATGGGGAGCCCGGCATTGAGGGTGTCACCGTGACCCTCCTGAATGGAATTGGTGATCCAGTGGATAATGTGCCACCTCAAGTCACTGATGCCGAGGGAAATTTCTCTTTCACTGGCCTTCCTCCTGGATCGTACAGTGTGCACTATGAGCCTCCAACGGGCTACACTGTAGCTAACACAGCACCCACACTCGTATTGAAGTCAGGAGAGATCCACACCTCTTGCTTTGATGTTTCTGCCTATGTGATCACATCAAGCAAGCCAAGCTTCATGCCTACCTCTCTTGGCTCAATCGGCCCCAACACCGTCTTCAACGACCTCGACCAGGATGGCGTGCAAGACGTAGGCGAGGCTCCCATTGATTGCATTGCCATTGTCCTCGTGTGCGATGGCAATATTGTGGACACCACCACCACCGACGCCAATGGACAGTATGAATTCACGAATGTCCAGCCTGGTGACTGCTACATCAGGGTGATTCCTGGCCCTGACTATGTGTTCTCTCCTCAAGTACCTGGTGGAAACCAGATTGATCCAAATGGAGACTCACCCATTGAAACTGTTGGATACAACCAGGTTGTGGACACCTGGGATGTGGGAATGTACCATCTGCTGTCTGAGAATTCTTCAGTGTCAAGCAGACCGAGTGTCCAGCCATCAATGAATCTACCAGTTTCCATGCCAAACTCTCCTGGATCCATCGGCCCCAACACCGTCTTCAATGACCTTGACCAGGATGGTGTGCAAGACGTAGGCGAGGATCCGATTGATGGTGTTGCCATTGCCCTTGTGTGTGACAGCAGTATTGTGGACACCACCACCACCGATGTCAATGGAGAGTACGAGTTCATGAATGTTCAGCCTGGGGACTGCCACATTACCGTGATCCCCGGCCCTGGCTACCTTTTCTCACCTCAAGTGGTAGATGGTGGAAACCAGGCGGATTCAAATGGAAACTCACCCACTGAGACCATTGGATACAATCAGGTTGTGGACACCTGGGATGTGGGAATGTACCTCTCACCTGCCACCATAGGGCCCAATGTGGTCTTCCATGACTTGGATGGAGATGGTCTCCGTGATCCCCTTGAGGAGCCTATCCCCAACGTTGTCATAGACCTGTACTGCTACGAAAACGGCCAGGCTGTAGTGGCTGCCACAACCACCACTGATGCGAATGGAGAGTATTTTTTTGAGGCTGTCAACTCAGGGGCGTGCTTCATTGTGGTCCATCCGTGCGCTGACTGTGCATTCTCTCCCATTGTACCGGGTGGTAACCGGGTGCAGCCAAATGGTTCCACCTCAGTCACAGACTTGGATTGGAATGATTGGGATGTGGGCATGTACGTTGGTGCCAACATTGGGCCCGCCACGGTCTGGGAGGACCTCAACGGGAACGGCATCCAGGATGATGGGGAGCCCGGCATTGGGGGTGTCACCGTGACCCTCCTCGATGAATTTGGTGATCCTGTGGATAATGTGCCACCTCAAGTCACTGATGCCGAGGGAAATTTCTCTTTCACTGGCCTCGCCCCAGGAGAGTACAGTTTGCAGTACGACCTTCCATNCGACCTTCCATCTGGCTACACCCTAGCTGGCCCGGCACCCACACCAGTGGTATTGCAGTCGGGAGAGACCAACACCTCCTCCTTCGACGCCGTGGCCTTCTTTACCCCGCCAAGTGGGCCCTCCTTGACATCGAATGAGTTCTGGTATCCAGATTTCTCCACTGGCTCGTCAGTTTGCCTGAATGATGGGGCAGAACCAAGTTTCATGGTTGGAGCTCCCTATGGTTGGTTGTTTTCAAGCCTGGAAGACTGTTGCCAAGCTCATTTTTCATGGGATGTTGAGGACTGTAGGATTCAGTCCCTTGTCAGTCCAAAGTGGTATCCTGATTGTGAGTTGTCACAGTTGTGTTGGTTGTGTTCTTATTTTCGAAACTCCTGCTCGTCGTTGAAATTTAGCTCATTCATCCCGTTCTCTCCTGCAACCCGCAGTTGACAATGGTGGAGGCTGCAAGAATGATGGTCTTGATCCTCTCTACATGACGATGTACAACGATTATGCGCTTGGTACTCTGGAAGAGTGTTGCCAGGCGTACTATCCCTGGAACATGAATGGATGCCTGAATCCTTCTGAAGCACCAGACCCTTGCGAGAACCAACAACAAAACAGCGGTAATTTTGATGCAGACAACCAGCGACCAGATAATTCTGAAACTGGGTTCTTCCCTGTTTGTGAGTATCGTTAGCTTGCTTCTCAGATTAACTTCATACTATCATCATGTGAATATTGTTGAACTAACCATATATAATCCTGAACCTGAAATCGTTGTCCACGCAGTCGGTGACGCCAACGTCCATTGTTCCAACGATGGAGACCCACCGGCCTACATGCTTGATTGGGAGCAGACGTGGAAATACACGACTCTGGAGGAATGCTGCCTCCAGAACTTTCAATGGGTGTTCAGGGAATGCATGGGGTCGTACGGATCGGATCGCGTAGGTGATGGCGGTCTGGCGCTCGCTCCATGCACGGAACCGCCACCCCCGCCGTCCGGAGGGTTTTATGTCGAATACTACGACGGCGACATGATCCCTCACTGCGTCCAGGAATGCGACGGAGCATATCCATGCAATGGACTGGCCCAAAGCTACAAAGAAGTGTATGCCACTTACTATGAGTGCTGCATTGTCCACCTTTGGTGGATAGAGAATAGTCCGTGTCGCGAGAATTATGGAGGATTGTAAACACTCAGTGTGACGTCACGGCAAATGTAATGCAAGTGTAAAACATCCACCTGATGGTGGTGTAAATGTAATAATACGTACAACATCTGTTTCGATCAAGATTCGATGGTTTCGATGATGCCTGTAGCCTGTAGATTAGCCTCAGAATCGATCGGGTGTCGGGTTACCTTGCTCGTCTGTAGTATCAGCAAGCGTTGCTTTCATTTGGATCCGATCTGTTTTATCGCAAGCGTGTTCCTACTTCAAAAAGCTCAGAGGTGAACCATATCTGATGTTGTGCTGGCGCAAGCAACTAATCCTGACATTATTGGCTCGCGCTCTGTCACGTCGATCAATAATTTCGGCGAGCTCTCCTCGAGGAGCAGTACGTCGCCCCCGCGGCGGAGGAGCCAGGATGGGAGGAGGACGAGGAGGCGACGGCGTCGACGAGCGTCGACGTCGAGCGGGCGGACGGTCGGGCGGACGGCGCGACCGGAGCGAGCGAGGGGGGTCGTGGGTCGTGCGGGCCGCCAATGACGGGCGACGGGCGGCGGGGTCGGTCGGCGCGACGGAGAGTTCCGGCTCGATGGGCCAGCGCTCCCCGCTCCCCGCTCCCCGCGTGGGAGACGAGGCCCCGCCATGGGTGACGATGACGTCCGGCACCACGACGCCATTGCTGCCTTGGATGTCCATGTCGAGCAAGTTGTTGTTGACCGTAGTTGTTTTCGTCGCCCGCCGTTTTCAAGCGGCAATCAGGATGGGGCATCGATGGAGGATGACAGCCAATGACAGCCGGCAGCCGGCCGGAGGCTCCCGCCAGCTCCCGCCCATCACGTTGATATTTACTTCCTTCTTAGACGTTATTTTCGATACTTCGTAGGAATCGTATTGAACTAAATGTTTGCTTTGTATGGTAATAAATTAATGGGCTCGTTAAATTTTTCCGAACTTTGATCCCTGTCTCTGGGGTGGACCCATGCTATTTTTCAATAGGGAAATTATTCATTCCATAAATTTATTCAAATGCAAATGAAACGTAAAGAATTTGGCGCCATCGGCCGTCGCCATCACGTCGCGTCGGTCGCCAGTCGCCAGTCGCCATGCATCGCCATCGCCATCGCCCTCTGACCTCTGACTCTGACCTCTCACTGCTTAGCTTCAGCTTGCTTCACGGCCATCGATCTAAAAGATCAGCAGGCGCCCCACCCCTCCTCCCAGCAATGTCTTCCGCCCCGCAGCAACCCGAGATGGCCTCGGCGTCCTCGTCCACGTCCGCGGCGGCGGCGGCGCCCCACGCCGCGTCCGCGTCGGGCGTAGTCCCGAGCATCGACGAATTGATCTCTTCGGCCGCGGACGGCTCCTCCCCGCCGTCGTCGGCCCACTACACCGCCGAGTCGGCCCTCCACGCCCCCGTCTCCCTCCACGGCGCCGTCCGCCCCACCAACTCTCCCGCGGGACCGCTCCTCTCGGCTCCCCGCCACTCGTCCGCCCTCGGCGCGCCGGACCTTTCCCTTGGGGCGCTGACCATGCGCTCCCTCCCGTACCCCCTGCCGTGGTCCCCCTCGAGCGCTGCCCCCCGCGACCTCCCCCCCAACACGGAGTGGCTCGCCGAATCGTGCGGGGGGCGGGCGGCCATGGGAATATTCGGGGGGGGTGCCATGGGACTCGTCATGGGCGTGTTCCTCGGCGCGATGAGCGACATGACCCCGCCCGTGACGATCATAGACGGGAAGGAGGTCCCCCAGGCACCCCTGAAAGAGCAGGTCCGGACGACGATGCGGGCCACGGCCGACAAGAGCTTATATTGGTGTCGACAGTTCGCCTTCATCACGGGGGTGTTCGGCGGCACGGAGTGCCTCGTCGAAAAATACCGGGGGAAGCACGACGTGTGGAACAGCGTGGTCAGCGGGTGCATCACGGGGGCGGCGATGCAGGCGAAGCAGGGGCCGCAGGCGAGCGCCATAGGGTGCGGGGGATTCGCGGCCTTCAGCCTGGTCATCGATTCGTTCATGGGGACGCACAGCTAGGTGGAGAGATGAGGTGGGTTCTTCGATCGTGCGGAGGTGGGGGAGCTACGATCCAAGCTTCGGCGATGTTCTGGCATGCGGCCATCGACGAAAGTTGTTGTCGTGTAGTGCTCGAGCTACTCATGATTGTTCGAAATATTTTGAGGTCCGCCTTTGAATAGCAGCAACGCTGTGATCCGGCCCACTTGGGGCTTGGGGTGTCTGTAAAAACTAGAATCCCACCTGCCACGCGGTCAAATGCATTCTCGAACGGTCTACCCTACAATACCTGCGGCCACAGCGTTCCGAATATGGCCTGTGTCGCTCGTAACTTCTCGTAATAACACACCTTTTGATGCAACCCTGAATGGAACAAAATCTAAACTGCCACGCCTATGCATCATGATATGCAGATTCATCATCATGGTGCAACGAGATAATTTTGCCAGCACTCATCTACTTCCTGGGTACGGTAAGGAGACATCATGCAGGAAACTTTTCGAGCGGGAGCAGATCTCATTGTGCAACGCCATGCACACTGGACTGCGTGCAAAACAGATCAACTTAGAAAATTAGGTAAAATGCTTTATTGAGCTACCCCTCTAGACGAGTTCAACCATACAATGGGGTCTTCATACGCCACCCACATATTATAGTGGTATAGCATCACAGTTCAAAACCACACTGGGCAAAGCCCCTCTTCATGGATTACTCCCCGGTAAAATTGGCAGTGTCTGCCGTGCGACCTGCTGTGCGGGCCTATGACATCATCTGGACCACAGAGATGATGCAGGGTTTAATTAAGGATGTCCAGTGTGTGTTGGCAGAGCCGCGTCCACTTGCTGTACGCGGGTAAGTGTGAAAGCTCTCCGTGTGGCTTTAATTGCCAGTGGCCAATACTCCTGTCTCTCCCCTGGAGCTGTAGTGCGGTCCTCCAGCCTGACCTCCATAAGATATTTGTCCTCCTCAGGTAATCCCGTGATGCCAGACTACTGTTGCACACTATCTCCTAAAGTATCTCCTCCTGTGCACCATGATAAAGGTGCCCGTGATGTCGTCGGGCACGTTTGCACAAGTCATTCAAATTGCAACAGAATAATGGGTTGCCTTACATCTTTCAGAAATTCTCCTCAGCCACACAACTTCATGAGGCTGCAACTGTTAATGTTATCTTACATGCACCAGGCACCAGACCAATCACAATCTATAGGTAAAATTGTTAAAATGCATGGCTAAAGTTAAAGAACATGAACATTCACATATAAAGTAAAGTAGAGAGAAAAAATGAGTGATGGGCAGAGATAAAGGCACTATGAATGACTCAAACAGACAGAGCAGAGCTCAAGTTTTTATTTTAGAGCCTATCAACAAAATACAAAAACACCTCCTAAAGCTGAGACAATGAACTCCAGTGGCAACATTGATGAGCTTTGGAGAGGGTTCTGATACTTCCTTGGTACACTGTAGCACCATCTACATCTCCCCGACACCATGCATTTTCAGCCATTTTCACAGCATGCCATGCACACTGTGGGCCCATCTGAGTGGCCTGGGTCAGCAACCAGGTGAAGCATTGCTATCTCATGCCCTCCATTGTTGCCATGGGTACCTGTGGCAACATTGATGGCAACATTGATGATCTTTGCAAAGGGTTGCGTCCCCTTGGTAGCAATAACAAAGACTTGGGTTTGCAATCTGGGTGAGCTCATTGATTTCACTTGGTGCTATTGTGCTCAAATTTGTATTTATATTTGATATGCTTGAAGATGTTTGTCTGTATGAATTCACTGTTCACTTCATGTATGAAATATGAAGTATTTTCTGGGAGTGGTAAACATAGAAAGTCCTATATGTAGTAGTAGTAGTAGTTGGTTCTGATACGATATGTTATTTGAAGCTTTTTAGCTTGATCGATTTCATGAAAGTGAAAGTAGATACAGCTGATGGGAATGTTAGTCATTGAGATAAAATACAAGCTGAACCATGATCCCATTCACAAGTCAGCCAAGTCAAGAGGGAAGACTTAGTCTGAGACCGAATCAGTTGACATGTGCATGTAAGCATAACCATTATTTGGTTTTACACTAAAACTATTATCACAGTATCAGTTGCAGAAAGCAGTATGTCCTAGTTCTATAAATCAATAACAATAACAGTAATATATGATATGTAACCATTTCTCTGCTTTAAAGAAATACTGGGCACACAAGATATTTCTCCCCCCTCCTCCTTCTGGCTCCTGGCCTAGTTTCCACATCATGGACATCGGACATCGAGATGGAGAGATATAGGTTCTCCCTACTAACTTTAAACTCTTTCCAGTCTCCAGTGAGGGATATCCACAGAGAAACCCTTGCAGTTCATGTGGAAGGTGTTGATGCTGCCTGTGCTAGTAGCTTTGTAGCCAGATGCAGGAGAAAGGCCAGGGGTAGGTACCATACCTACGTTACGGACAGAGTCACATCTAAAAGCACCATACCCACTTCCATCCCCAGTTTGTGATGAGACAGATGGGATTTCACATGAATCGGGACGCTGTGACGGCCGGCCGGGAAAAGTTGGCGCGCGCCGGCCGGCCACGGAGCGTCGGCCCAACGGGATGGCAGTGGCCGGCCGGCGCGATCGAGCGCTCGCAACTTGCAATTTCCCATTCAAATTTCCGCCGCGAGAAGGGGAGACCACATGTTGTTTCATTGCCGAGTGTAGCTGTGTCTACTTTCCCCCGCGCGACGTGCGACGTCGGTAGACGAGGTGAGCACGATGAGCGGACCCCAGCGGCCGGATCTGTAGGAGCAGCCAGGCCAGCGAGGAGCTCAGCGCGGTGGACGGAAGCCGAGATGATGGGGGGAGCGAGAGCTGGGGCCGACCGTGGCGGCGGCGGCGCGGCGGTCCGACGTCGTTCGTCGCCCCGGGCGCGGGGGGGCAAGAAACGTCGCGCGGATGACGGCGTGGCCGGCGGGGGTCGGTTGGGTTCGTCTCGACCGCGAATGGGGCGTTCGTCTCCGTTGGGTCTTCGCGCGGGCGTCGCTTCGACGGTGGGACGAACCGTCGACGGCGCTCTCGTCGGCGCCTTTACGGGCGGGTCCCGCGAGCCACGAGTCACTGGTCACGGCCGCGTTTTCGTCCTTCATTTTTCGTTCGCCCGACGCGTGGCTCGGGGCATCGCTCCGTCGGAGCATGGCCTATTTTTCGTGAGTGTCTCTCGGCGGCGCGCCACGATATTCGAGGCCTCCGAGCTCCGAGCATTCGCTCCCGCCTGCTTTTCTTTCGTCCTCGGGCGGGGCGCGTTGCCCGCTTAGTTTGACACCGCGGACGGACGAAAGAGCAATTCTTCATGACGGCACGCGGGGCGACGGCGCAATGGACGAGCCAGCCATGCATGGCTTAATCATTTATCGAACGACGAGCCACGAATGAAATCGTTGCCGGCGACGAGAGGGGCACCGAGGCTGCGCGCGTGGTCGAACCTTGCAGATGCCTGCGCGACTTTGCGGACCAAACTTGCCGCGAGAGCGGCGATTCACGAAGGCCTGCGGCCACGAGCCCGTTGCGAATATTATACGAAGCCCAGCCGTGGTTCGACGTGTTCATTTCGAGCCTTTCGGGCAAGGTATGCGAGATTGGTGATGAAGCCGTGGCGAGCGGCGATGTGAGATTGAGGAAACGCTTTGGTCGTCGGAAAGACCTTGGAGCAACTTGAAACGATGGACTCACTGATTTATTGAGCTTCGGAACCGTGCACGAAGTGATGCAAAGAAGAATACAGAGCGTCGAGCTTTGATCGAGTAGTCAGATTCCCGGCGTCGTTTGAACATTTTGTGATCACATCGCGTGGTTTCGCTCCTTGTCGATTGCACTAATTTTATTTGCTCACCCCAATCCTCACATTTTTGCCCCCACACCCATCAGAGACACGCTCACTAGAGACACATTTCGAGATAGAAATTCTCCGTTGAAGACAATACACCGTCATGCCTTCCGAAGTGACGCGCGACGATGACGACGACGAGTCGCTGGCAGCCGCGGAGGTCGAGGTAGAGGACGTGGTCTCAGGCCCGGTCGAGGAAAGCACGAAACAGGATGCCGACGATGATGCCAAGGCTGATGCCTCCGCGGCTGCAGGTGGTGATGGTGGCGAGTCGGCGAGCAAAAGCGAGGCGCCGGCAGCCGCAGACAGCGGGGAAGCCACTGATGCCGTAGCTGCGGAAACGAAGGACGAAGGCAAGAAAGGCGAAGGGGGCGATGAAAATGCATCAGCATCTGGCCCAGAAAAGCAGAGGGGGAACCTAGAAGCGGCCGCGAAGCCTTCTCCAGGCAAGGCGCGCGAGGAAGATGACAAGAAGCTGGTCGCAGGAGGAAACAAAGAGACTGCGAAGACTGCCGTTGCCGTAGATCTCACTGTGGAGGAGGTGCCCTCTGAACCTTTGATTGAACTCAAGACGAACGATAAGGATGGTCGGATGAGGATTCAGTTTGTCAATGAACGGTCCAGACATGAAAACTCATCGCAAGCCTCGGCGAGGACTAACTGGGAGGCATCGCAGATTCAACAGTACCAAATGATGCAGAGCCAGGCGAGTCACTATGCGAATCACTACGCCATGATGCAGCACCAGGCCATGCAGTACCAACACCAGGCAATGCAGTATCAAGCCATGCAACAGCAAGCCATGCAACACCATGCGATGATGCAAACGCAGCACCATGCTATGCAGAATCAGCGGGAGCAGAGCAATGGCCAGAGGTGGCAATACCCACCACCGCTGCCAAAGAACGACCCACCTCAACAGTCGAAGAAGAGGGGGAGGGTGTCGAAGGCGGAGCTGGATCTCGAGCAGCAGAAAGAGCAGCGGCAGAAGCAGGAGCACGCCGTACGATGGGGGCGTTGGGCGCTCCTTCGAATGATGGCCCTCGCCCGCGCGCCGGGCAACAGCATCGACTACTGCGTCGCGTCGTGGAAGCTGCCAGAGGGGGGCAACACCGAGCTGGGCATCGTCCTCGGTGATAACGACGACCTTCATATGCCGGAGCTCAGGAGGTTCGAAAAGGACTCTGTAGTGCGCGATCAGACCCCAGAATCGTTTCGTGTGAAGAGCTTGATCATCGCACTCGAGTCCCCCGGCGTCGCGCCCCTGCTGCCCAAGACAGCGAAAGAGTGCGTGGAGTGGATGGCCAACGTCTGGAAGGCCTCTAGTGGCCCTTCCCCGAGGATCCAGCTCCTTCTTAGGAGGAAGGTGATCGATGCGCACCCGCCGGGGGGTTACGTCTGTCGCACACTGTCGATTGAGCTGCCGATAGGGCCTACCCCGAAACTGGGGATCATGATCGAAGACGACAGTGCCATAAACTTACCGGAACTCAAGGCCTTCCGCGAGGATTCCGTCATCCTCGACCAGATCCCCTTGGCTTTCCGACAGGGTGGATGCCATATTGGCGCGCTCAGGTCTGAAGTTATCGGCGACGTCCAGCCCATCACGGCGGGGCAGTGTGCGGCGATGATATCCGAGGCCAGGCTGGTTCCTAGTTACAAGACCAATGGGGAGACTAACGATGAGGTGGTGACATTGGAGATGGTTTTGCTCAAGCCTGCTCGTGCCGAGGTGGTGCCAGCTCCACGGGATCCGACGAGGGAGAAGGAAAGTGACGGTGGCACATTGAACGTCTCCAAAGCCCCCGCCCAAGCGCCAGACAAAGGCGGGGGGACTCCAGCGTCACAGTCCACTGTGGAGAATTCGTCCAAGCCTCCAGTTGTGCATCTGCGCAACGACGGCGAAGATGATGGTTTGCTGACGAATACTCCTAGCTACCAAAATTTCGGAGAGTGGCAAACTCAATACCGGCGTTTGGTCAAGTTCTACAAGGTGCATGGGCACTGTAATGTGGATTTATATGAAGACTCGCTACTGACGCAGTGGACTCTGGAGCAGCGGCAACTCGAGCAAAAACACCAGCTGACTGGTGTGAGGAGAGAGATGCTGGAGAAAATTTGCTTCATTTCCGGGAAAAGGATGAAGTCCATCCAACCATTCCTATCGTGGGAAGAAATGTACCACAGGTGCGTCCGGTTCAAGGAGAGAGCCGGAATGCTCCCCACCTCAGGCTGGTTGTACGATTGGGTCGAACATCAACAGGACAGGATAGATCGTATGCCTGCGCAGCATCTCGAGTGCCTCAAATTCCTTGGAGTCGACATTAGCCGCCCGAAAGCTGCGACTGCGGCTGCGGCTGCGGCTGCGGCGCCTCCTGTGAAGAAGGTGCCGAAGAAGGTGCCCGAGAAACCATTTCGGTCGTGGGAAGAAATGTACCATAGGTGCGTCCGATTCAAGGAGAGAGCCGGAATGCTCCCCACCTCGGGGTGGTTGTACGATTGGATCGAACATCAAAAAGATAAGATCGAATATATGCCTGCGCATCAGATCCAGGACTTCAAAAACCTTGGAGTTGACATTAGCCGCGAGAGGAGCGAGCGCCTGGGGATCCAGATGGACGAGGAAGATGGGGATGGCGCTGATGAGGCTGCAGGGAAGAAAGGGCCAGCGAAGAGGCAACGTAGCAACTTTTATTGGCACTCCAGAGAGGCAATGAGATTGTTTGGAATCGAAGATGATATAGTCGAAGGATTGAACGCACGAATTGAATTGTTGCGAAAGGCGAACGAGTCAGTGGAAGGCTGGAAGAGCATTGTGCCAGGTGGCAGCGAGGAAGTGCTGAAAGCGTACAATGCTAACGACATCATGGTGCTGAGACAGAAAGCGCAGTTCTTGGCAAGGGCCTACCTCTTGGCGCTTGAGCACATGAGTGAGAAATCTTGGGCACAATGTTGTGATACAGCTGTCAGTGAATTGAGTAAGTTTTGTCCTCTCTGAATAAACGGAGTTTCGTCATGCGAAACATTCTGACAACACGAGTTTCATTCAGATGCCCTGGGCCTCAAGGCAAGTAAGAAAGGAAAGAGTATCCAAGGTTGGCATTTACAGTTCCGTTCCGATCATGTGTTTCCACACCCAGGAAGGTTGACCGCCGAGAAAAAAGATAGAAGCAAGCGCCAGATTTTAGAGTTCTTCCCCAGGGCGAAAGAACTAATGCATGAACTTGCTATCCAACATCGGGGAAAGCTGACCATCGCCCTCATGACGGAAGAGTGGGCAAAAGTAGTGCTCCCCGAGCTCGAAAATGAGTCGCGCGAAAAAGGGTGCTTCGACGATGGCTCCGAAGAGCAGAAACTACTGGTGAAACTGATTGCCAACCCACCAAGCGATCAACTGGTGGGCAAGTGGATGAATGAAATTGGCATCGTATGGGACAAGTACGCCACAACGAGGGGCCGTGGCGGGAAAACGAATCTCGCCATTGCCATGAGAAGGGCTTGGGCATCGGGCAAGTACGCGAAGAGGCGTCCAAAGGGACAAGGTTTCACGAAGCACAGAAAGTGTGATCAACCAGGCTATGTACCCCCCAACAGGCGCAAAAAAGTCGTCGAGACTCAGGACGATGACGAAGATAGCGAAGACGACAACAGTGAGGAGATGATGGAGCCAATGGACGCACCGGATCCTAATATGTTGTGTTGATCTCGTAGCGAATGCGTCAAATCCTTTCTAGAATCACATATCTACTCTAACCCTTCATATTTCCGGTAGACTCTGGTGGCACCAAGAGGTCTGCTTGGTGACAAGCAACAACCCAGACATAGAATAATCGCCCATCGTGGATGGAGCCAATCAAGCCAAAATGATGTAAGCGACTACAAAGTATGTCAGACTCTGACGATACGTTAACGGTACACTATTTATTTTGTACCACTATGGTCTGCCCCCCAGCTATGTATGTTTAGTAATGTCTTGAAAAGGTTCAACTCCTGCTGTATTCCCACCAAAGCGGAAGCACCGATAGCAAAACGGTGACAGTTGCGCCCTAAGAAGTTCCGTTCATCGTATTACCGCGGAACCAAACTGGCAAGCTGAACCTCATCCTCTGACCGGCAACAACATTCTCTGGGCACTTCAATGTCACTATCATACCACCAGCTTTCACGCGAAAGTTCTGCCCGGGCTGCGCCGTCCTTGGCACAGTCACCTCAAACATTTTGTTCTCATTACTCCTCTCAGAGACGCCAACCTGCTGAATTCTACGGGGGTTCCCTAGGCGGAGACGGATATACATATTCGGGCGCAAGCCGGTTGGACATATGGCCGATACGGTTGCGCCGTTTATGGTAACGACGAATCGTGAGCCTGGGTTGGTTCCATCTGGGATCAAAACCGTGTAGAGGTCCTGGTTGGGATCATGGGTAACTGGGCGGCGTTGGGATGGCCGCGTGTCCAAAGTATTGGATTCATGCCCACGCTGGCATCTTCGTGATGATGTAAGAAACCTTCGTCGCTTGTTGCGCTCGTGGGAGAGCTGCTGCGACAACATTCTTAGACTTCCGGAGTTATTCGTCGGAGTGAAAAGCCACCTGCCATGTGCTGTAGAGATATATGCATTGACCTCAGAATAGCTCCAGAGACCACTGACCTCTCCAGTCTTTCTGGAGTAGTCTCGGCGCCTTGCCCCTGCAACCCTCCCTTGCCTAAGTTGCTGCATCAGCATGTTTATGCTTGCAGAGTTTTTTGCTGACGAGAATAGCCACCTACCATTGATGGTGCAGGGAGAGTCAAATGCTTCTGAGTATGCTTTCCAGCGGATCGACACCTCCTGCCTCTCTAGCTCTCGCTTTCTATTCCTCTCGTTGCGAGTTTTTCTTCGTATAATACAAGCTCTGAGATTGACCTGTCCATTACGGTCCCTCACTGGCCCATCCTCGGTGCGGTTGTGTTCATTCTCAAAGCGGTGACCCGGGCTGCAGCCACACCTTCCACCGGCCACTCCACAGCTATAACAGAAACGAAACCCACATAGACATTCGATCAGATCACAACCATCCACTTTCTCCACCCGAGCACCACAGCCTCCACAGGGTACCGTCCGCTCATTCAACCATTGGAGCGTCAAATCATCGATTTCAATGCTGTCTAACAGATGATTCTTCTTCCCTGAAATTGGACGGAAAGGCCTTTCCAAAATTGCATTCACGTCCTCTCCACTCATGCCCATTCGGCAGAACGGGCAAGTCGGCATCTGGCCGGTCATTTCTTCCCGTTCTATCCACCTGACTAGGCATGACTTGCAGCTACTATGCGCACATGCGGACAGAGTTATGCAAGTTGAGTGCTCACCCTCCTCATAGCAAAGAGAGCAAACAAAATAAGTTTCTGAGCTGTCCTGCTGATCATTGACCCGTCTCGGCAAGCAGCCGGCTGGATCAGTTGAGTTCGTAGCCATATTCATAGCAATCTGTTCTCATGATTTATGGATGCTAGCCTAGAGAGTGGAATGCTGGGATTCATACATGCTTGGCCTCCACCTTAGATGTAGACCTCTCGCTTCTCGGCAAGGAACTTAGCAGAGCAATGTAAGCAGTTCACGACTCAGGTCGTCTAGGGACAAGAGCATGCCGCAGACAGACTAGACCGGGACAATGCACGACAGACTACACAAAGCCACGTCGTAGAGATCGTTGTGTACACCACAAGCTTTGCTCTTGCCGCGATCACGACCGTGCCAAGACCAAGACGTACAAGTTCTCTGTCGTGTGTGTTGATACGTGCCATTTCATTCGATCATCCCTCAGTCACGTACCCGAAACAAATGATGCATCTGCAAGATCAGGGGATCGCACAAGTTTTAGCG
>JALLBE010002287.1:0-12686 GCA_036939795.1 Thalassiosira mediterranea | reverse complement strand
CGCGCGCTTTTTTTGAGACGCCGCACGACTTGCAGTCCCTCCGTGAAATCGTTGCATGCATCTCTCCTTCGTTCTCCTCAATTTTGGACCCGGGTACATACAATACCCGACTTTCACCCAACATTTATTTCAGGACCCTTGCTACAATATTATGCCCCCCCCTCCCCTTCAGGGATGCCAAAGGGCCAAAGGCACTATTTACTATGGAAAAATGTAACTGGAACACTGCCTGAGTCTTTCCTTCTTTTGTTCGCAAGCTAGTCATTCATTTGACCATGTGGTGACACTTCATAGTAAAGGCTTGATCTTGATCTCAACTTCCTCCATTCTAATTCTATGACAACCTTACCTTGAATCCAGCATTAGGACATGTATGATAGAAGTAGAATAAAACCAACCTCTCGTTGCATCGAGAGTATCAGCTCCTGCTGCTCCTTCATGGCGATAAGGACGCCAGCTTTTTTAGCAAGTAATGCTTCCGATGAGTGAGTCGACGGGAGGAGCTACGGATCGACCAGAGCTGCGATTTGGGTGGACCGCGAGGTGATCACCGGCAGCAGATCGAGTCGTGCTCCCACCGCCTCGACGATGGAGACAAGAGCAAGAGAGGACACCTTCCTGCCCACGCCTTGCGGCACAGGCACCATTGCCCCAGGCAACACCAACAACCCCTCGGGGTAGCTCGCCACGAGCATGCTCCCCAGGAGCAGGACCTCCCCAGGTCTGAGGCCCAGCCTCTACACGATCGTTTCCGATCTCGAGCCCGCTCCCCTGGAGCTTGCCATCCCATGGCACGTCATGCCCCCGGCTGACACGACGGCTTCGAGCCACACCCCCACGGGGTCCCTGCTCCCCTGGAGCAGGGACCTACGCGGTCCGAGGCCCCGCCTCTCCGATCCCTGATCGATATCGCCGATCCCTGATCGACATCGCCGATCCCTGATCGACATCGCCGATCCCTGATCGACGTGGAATTTGTTCACGCTCCCCAGGAGCACGCCATCCCATGGCACTCCGGGGCCCCGCCTCGAGTGTCCAGCTCGCCCCGAGCCTGCTCCTCAACCGTCTATTGCTGACGTTCCCTCGCGCGTGCATCATACGTGATACCACTCGTGCAGCCCGCCGCGGGTCTGCGTACAACGTGTTTTGATTTGTCAATTGCTCGATATCAACTCATTTTGGTGCTTCACCACAGCTTCCCCAGCCTCAGTTACAGCGACACACACGCCCACGGCAGCAACGCCCGGCGTTGCTACTGTCCTGTCAGGTGCAAACCCCGCGTACATCACCATGGCCTTCCCATCCGTGGGTGATGACGTGTGGGCGAAGCTGCTCTGTGCCCACTTCGGCAAGAGCAGCAAGAGCCGCCTCGCAGGGATGACAACTAACGATGTCATCCCTGCTTATGCTGTAGTGCATAAGCAGCGCTCATCTTTCAAGGTTGCCACGCTTCACGTGCCCATCCCGGGCATCGATGATTCGAACGGCAATGAGGATGATGTGTTCGTCGTGTCTACGTCCAATAATGCCACCGAAGCCATGGGGGTACTCATCTCCCAGGACTTCGCGGCCGGCTTCACCATTCGCATGGTGAAGGACAAATGGGCCAAGACGTGGCCAAAGGGCCCGGTCATGGGTACCGAGTTTAAGGCATCCACGTCCGGCATCGCAGCCATCAAGGGGAGCCTGCCCAGTGACATTGGGCCTGGTACCATGTATCGCCTCATCGCCGTTCCCAACGTGCTCCCAATCCGCCCGGCCCAGACTGTGTCCCCCCGTGGTACAGTGGATGAGTCTATGTTTTCTACATTCGAAGACGCAGGCCAGCTCGCCCACATTTGGCTTTTGGTCCAGAGTGGCCTCCACGAGGATGTGGTGCCCTTCAGCGCACCCCTACAGACAGCAGTCACTGCAAACAAAGCTGCCCTGGGCAACTACTTCCCGCAGGTCAAGGGTAATCCCATCTGGGGTGCATCCCCATTTGCCAGCCTCGCCAGTTTACCTCCTGTCGACGACGAGGATCTATCGTTGCAGCCAGCCATCGATGCTTTCCGCTCGAAATGCCGCGAGATCGTGGACAAACTGCAGCCACGTCCGCCCCCGGGCGCTGTCCCCCAATTCCCGGGGCATGCACCCAGTGTAGATGGGGATATGCTCTCCCTTGGAGGAGCACCCCCCGCCATTACTGGTATGGCCACAGCGTCAGCTGCAGATTCGGAGCGCCTCTTGGCTAAGTACCGTTTGTTCGCGGCAGTTTATGACCCAACAACTGCGAGCTTCACCATACCGGATATTTCGGATGAAATGGAGCACGTGTTCGCATTGAAAGGGAAGGAGCGCAATGAGGCGTTCCTTAACAATGTGGAAGCCATGGCCAAGACTCTAGCAGCGACGACAGATTGTGTCAATCGCACCGCCGATTGGCCCAGCAGCTATCGGGCCACGCCAATGGTCCCTGCATTATTGCTCAATATGAAAATGGGCACTGATCCCCTCACCAACTTGGAGGTGGTGGCCAAGTCAAATGCCACCACCTTCCACACTGCGTTCACCTTGCCACAGGGTTTCGAGGTCCTGCATCACGTGCAGCAGTTAACTAAGGATACGGAGCTGCGCAATGCACAGGAGATGCTCCATGAATCTTCGACACGTATCAAAGCAGTGACGACCAAAAGCGTTTGCACGCCATTCATTAAAGATGAACATGCGGTCATTTCCTCGTGCGCTACGAGGTCGGCTATTTTGCGCGCTATCTGTGACTTTGACACCGAGTCAATTCAGTGGAATAAGGCGCCATTCCTCCACGTCGTCGGCCGCACGGTCGCACTTGCTTTGTCCACTCCTGCATGTGTGGAGTATGCGAAACAGCGGGAGTGCAACAAGGCCCTATGGTATTATGCTTTCTCTTTGATGGATCGCGTATCGTGTACCGTCCATAAGATTTTCAACGACGAGCCATCAGTCCGCGCCGTTACAGGCCAGGTTGGGTCTTTGAATGTGGATGATATCAACAATGGACAGCACAAGCTTGCGCATGGCATACTCGTCAGAGGTCTCGAGCACATTGAGGCTGTGTGTGCAGGCTCCGAGCCACTCATTAAGTGTGCTCTCTATGTGACATCTCCTTTCAGTGCGGAGTCGCAGGCTGAGGTGGCCCATGCTGCAACTGCCAAACGTAAGGCTGATGACAAAAAGAAACAAGAAGAGCAAAAGCGCAAGAAGCTAGACGACAAAAACAGCCCTGGCAGGGAGCGAAAACCGGGGCCTATCATTGTGTCAGGTGGTTCGCCTATGGATATGCCTAAGAGCTGGATCGACGGTGAAAAGTTTCTCTGCCCAGCTACTTTGCGAGACAATAGCTTTGGATGCCGCAAGCCAGGCTGTGATAAAAACCACGACCCCTTTCACAAATGGCACCGTGACGTTAAGGAACTCATGAAGGGTCACGTCGAGCAGGATTCTCGTCTCAGCTGGAATTACAACGTGGTATCCCCTGAGGCATTGGGCATGGAATACTCCAAGACCCCAAGCAAAGTATGAATCTATATAAACACATAGGAATATATGTAACACATGATTGACACTCTATTACTCACACATTATTTCGTAGTACCCTACCACAGATCTTATCCCATCGCATACGAAGGATACTTCTACCCCTTGCTCACCACTGGTGCCCAGGATGCTCCGGCCATCGGCAACACCACTTCCTCCACAGGCAATCGAGCCAGCACAGCCTCAGGTGCTAAAACCAAGGCGATTTTCGTACAAGCCCTGTGAAGACAGGACTCGTTGGGCTGCCCGCCCACAGTCACAACCAATAACACACAAGGTGGCTGCAGCAATAACAAAGAAGACGAAGGACACACCTTCCTTTGAACTCCACGACGTTGTATCAGCTGTGGGAACCCGCTCCTCACTTGGAGCCGTGGATACCCCGGCACCGTCTCGGCAAAAACCCGCTGCCACATTGAGAAAGCCTGTGACTGTCAAGTCAGGCAATGTCATTGCAAATAGCACTAAGCCAATTAAAGTACCATCACCTAAACCAAAACAACTAAGGGCGGTGGTGCCCAGAAAAAGCGAACCAACAGCACTAAAGCCTGAGGCTACGAAACAATCATCTACAAGAAATGCCGATCATCGGGCACTGCTAGACTACAATGCAAGGTACCGAGGTATCAAATCAGATGACCCAGTACCTCTAAAAGGTGAGGATGGACGATTCGACCGCCCAGCGGTGTATACTGCTTTATATCATATCGCAACTACACCTCGTGATGACTGGCCAGTGTGGAAACGATCACTGCCCACACGAGCATACCTCCACCGTAAGCGATTCCTCCGTCCCAATATAGCACGTTCCTTTCACCAGGAGGCGTGCTTCGAAACGATCGCTGTCACCCTTTTCACTTCAGGGGTCCTAGACTTTTGTAGCTTTGCCTCCCTCTGTGACATTACCCCAACCATGGAACATATAGCCGGCATGCGTGCACTATTACACTCCCATGATTTTACGTGGATTGCTTACGACGACCCACAGTGGAAACAACAATCCACAGTTCCTCAACAAAATGCCAAAGCGTTCTTGGCAGCCCTTTTCCACTATGACATGCACGCAGCTGATGTCATGCGATTCCTTGGTGGAACTTACACGGGTGAATATCGTGACATTGACCACGCTGTGGCCACCATGACTTCACTCGGGATCGACCAATGGACTATCGCACACTACGTGCGGGCTACTATCTGTGGATGCCCAAACCATATGGTAGCCACATCTACGAGAGATAATTTCCTCGAATATTGGCGGAAAGGAAACCACCCTTCTGTCAAGAAGCACTTGGTCCACACACTGAACACCTGTGCCAAAGAGCATCGAAACAGGTATAATATACCATTACCGAACTGGATAGCTCGTTACCTACCCCATTGCTTTGTGTCCCCACTACACGCATTAGCCAAACCGGATAAAGCCCTGCGCCTCATATTTGATGCCACAAAGAGGCATACTGCCGATTCTGTCCCCATTAATCTCATGACATCGACGAAGCTCGGCACCGAGCTCGACT
Organism: Thalassiosira mediterranea; assembly: GCA_036939795.1. Lineage (NCBI taxonomy): Eukaryota > Bacillariophyta > Thalassiosirophyceae > Thalassiosirales > Thalassiosiraceae > Thalassiosira > Thalassiosira mediterranea. Next base: position 7,614 of record JALLBE010002287.1, on the reverse strand, counting down.
GCCTATATGGCGACACCTTGCAGAGTCTCCTTGAGAGACTTTGGGATTTACGCATAACATATCCAACCACTGACCTGGTTACCCATGCCAATGACGTTAAGTCGTGTTTTAAACAATTAAAACTGAGCCCAGATGTAATGCCTGCCTTCTCCATCATAGTTACGGACTTCCTGTATCTGCAGCCAGCTTTGCCTTTTGGTACCGACTTCTCTCCTCAGAATTGGGAACCAACAAGGCGAGCCATTGAAAAATTAGCTGAGAAGCTTTTCAACCAGGACGACCTACGCTGCAAACACAGGAAACACCTGGACCAACTCCAGTGGGAGCCATCCCTGGGGAAGTATCAGGGCCCCTTTACCCCGGCCTTAGCTTGCTCCCAGCGGCGAGGGGTGCTTGATGAAACCAATCGCCCCGTCGCCACGCCCCAGCGGCTGTTTGTTGACGACTCCGTGTATGCTGATGTCTTCGAGGCAAACCGCGAACGCATCGAGCGGGCGGTGGCAGCAAACATTGAGGCAGTATATATTTTGCTAGGCAAATCTGAACTGCACAAACGGCAGGATCCAATCTCATTTGACAAAATGATTGAGATGATGGTTTCGCATGTTAACAAGGTCTTAGGCCAGGTTATCGACACAAGGCGCTTAGATGTAGGAGTCCCACCGGACTATGTACGCAAGACGCTAACCCTACTTCGACCACTCAGTACATGTCGTAAACAGTTCTCAGTCAAAGAGATGGAACGCCTCACTGGCATGCTCACGTTCATTGCTGGCACGTCACCATGGCTGAAGTTTTTACTCGGCCATGTGTATGTCTCAGTATCGTCAGCTATTGGTGTTAATACGGCCGAGCTAGCTCGCACTAGCAAGGAGTTTCGCCGCCTTCTCAAATTGGCAAAATCTAAAGAGGTGCCGACATCACACACGACCTTTGCACAGTCTGAAGTGGCCCGGGCCATCCACGCCGCACCCAGACGGCATTGGATGAACAAGACACTCAAAGCTGAGCTTGCACTCATTGCTCGCGCACTCGAATCCAAACGGACCTCGCTACGTGCACCAATAGCACATTTGATTCGACGAGACCCAAGTGCTACCGCATGGAGTGATAGCTGTTTGTATGCAGCCGGCGGCTTCAGTACCGACATGGGGTTCTGGTGGTACCTCGAGTGGCCACCAGAAATCCGCCAATACACACTAATTTATGTACGCAATAATGCTGATGGCACTCTTGTTAGCATTAATGTCCTCGAGTATGCTGCGCTGATCATAAATTATGCAGCTGCCACATTCTTTTACTCAAGCCATCCTAATGTAGCCGATCCATTCCCCCTGGTCCTATTCCTCGCCGATAACTCTGCCGCTGAGTCCTGGATGGAAAAATCATGCGTCAGCTCCCTCATTGGTCGCGCTCTCGCCCGTGTCCAATGTGCTATGATGATCAACAATCGTGTTGGTTTCCATACTGGCCATGTCACTACGAAACAAAATGCCATTGCCGATGGTATATCCCGCATCAAACATGAGACTCACAGTATGCTGGGTTTCCTTTCCTTGTTACAGGACTTTCCGGAACTAGCTGGATGCAAGCGATACCAGCCCAGTGCAGAGCTAATCTCTCTCATTATGGATGCGATATCTCAGAAGAAATCAATCGATCCTCTGGAGGTAAACAGGACACTACGCAAAAATCCAGGGTCTCTCATTTCCTAAGGTGGTGCCAAGAGGTGGGGCTGGATGGTGACCCATGCATGCCCGATGCCCCCCTACAGGCGCGGAACTATCTGATTGCATGTTATGCGGTGTCCCTCTCTAGGGGCGGCACCCTCCGTGGTCGCCCCATCCGTTCGCGCACAGTCAAAGGCTACATCAAGGCAGTTTGTGAACTTCATCGTGATCGCAACTTACCGACCCCATATGGGGCAGATAAAGATTATATAACCACCATCGTTAATGCTATCAAGAAGTACGAAAAAGTCAAAAACCGGCGCGAGATGATACATGATGAAATGATACATGATATGATGCGCCGTGCATCCTCATTCCACGAAGATTCCTTGGAAGCTGCACTCATTGACTGGATTCTTGTCGGTCGCTTTGTGGGTTTCCGGGGTATCGAATGGTGCCAAGAAAAAGCACAGGAATTTGCCCGCATCACCCACCAGAACTGGCTAGGACCTTCATGCTATGCTTTCATTGACGATGATGTGGGGTTTTTCAATTCAGCCAAACAGCGCCTCACTGATATCCAAAATATTACTATAGATGATATTGCCTATTTCGAATTACGTTTCAAGAAACAGAAGAACGACAGAAATTTTGAGGTCATCCCATACATCCGGGACCACGACAACCCCCGCTTCTGTCCATGTCTGGCAATGCTCCGTATATGCCAGCGAGCTCTGCGCTTGGAGGCACCTACTGATGGCCCACTGGCCGTTTACCGTGCCAGCTCTGGACACTTCTCAGGCCAGCGGTGCTATGTGACATTCAACGACACCGCCAATTTCCTTCGATCAACTGCAGCAAGGGTATACAAGCTCAAACCGAACGATAAGTCCCTGCAACGGTGGTCGACGCACTCCATCCGAGTCACAGCCTGCAACCTTCTCCACAGACAGGGATTGTCCGATTCCTACATCCAAATGCGTTTGCGGTGGTCCAGTAACGCCTTTCGGGATTATCTCCGGAATACCATTTATGCTGCATCCGCCCACACAAAGGCACTCCACATTCCTACAAATAACCTTCCTCGCCTCACCACAGAGTTCAAGACACGCCCAGACGGCACGGTTACTAATGATAATTCCCACCCCAAGGCCCTCCCACGCCATCGTACGCGCGAGGAGGTCGAGCTAGTTATGCATGCTAGTGCTGCTTAAGATTAAGACTAATTTACAGTTCATTTTGTTATTCACAACTTTAGAAATTTTCATGCTCCTTTCATTTGGCCCACTGCTCTGTCATGCCTCATAGGCCCTCTCGGACATCGCACTAGTGCTATCATGAGTACCTCACAATACCACATAGATCATGATGGGCGACTGCGATCTGAGACAGCCAATGTCTGTCTCAGGCCGATTCGGGTTGGATTTCTCGTTGCATCGAGAGTATCAGCTCCTGCTGCTCCTTCATGGCGATTAGGACGCCAGCTTTTTTAGCACCCACCACTCCACACCCGGGCGACTGCGATCTGAGACAGCCAATGTCTGTCTCAGGCCGATTCGGGTTGGATTCAGAATCTCGTAGACTCATTCGTAATCCATTTAGAGCCATAGTTTCCACAAATGACACTTAGTGTACCATTCCTGTAACTACAACTCACCCATCACCCCACAGAGCAAAGGTCCAAAGAAAGGATCAAGGCGCGACGTGAGGTCTTCCGACACGTTGGAAGATAATAATTCTAAGACTCAGCTTGTGGTAGGAATTCTCAGAAACATGTCAGTAATTCTCTGTATTTTGCTCAGGCTTGGATTGATGTCAGTAATTCTCAGACTCATGGCATTTGTTTTTGGTCATGCTCAGTGACAAGTGTTCAGTGAATTATTGCTCAGTGATGATTGTCAATGTCTCCTTGGTCATGTTCATACTCAGTGATAATGGTCAATATCAGCAGCAGCCAGTAGTGCTTGTTTCCCCCTCAACACTGTACAGTTGCTGAGGCATTCATTGCAGTGCAGTGTTGATCGTAGGTAGCTGTTGCTTGTGGGATTGGCGTCAGAGCGTAAAGTGATTGGGGATCGGGCCTGGTGTGTATTTACTATTGAGTCTTGTCTCATAGATCATGGTGTCACGACTTGTCTTTATCAGCTCCTTAAGCTCAGTAATCTGTGGGTAAATATTTGCTCGTGGTGATAAACCTTTGTGTGATTTGCATTGTTGTATCTGTGTTGTGCTTTGTACAAATACAAAGTATTTGCACAGTCATGTTTGGGTTTGGTTGATTCAACAGTGTTGTGGGCATGCTTCAAGTATGCAATCATTTAAGCTCGCAGATGTGTGTAGGCGTGCAGCCATGTGCTCTGTATGCTGTACACTAGTGACGGTAGAACTGATTGCGTCAGGATCAGGATGGGACACTGGCATCAGGCATCAATTGTATCTGTATCTGTTTCGTACAGGCTCCTCGTGGTAACTTATATGGAAGTGGCAAAACCTAGTGAGGCCAAAAGTATGTGTGGATCAATTGTTCATCTGGCCTTCTATTCCACCTGGCTCTCCGTATTTCCCATGGTGATGGTAAGAGACTTGCGCTGGTCACTTGGTAAAGCTTTGCTCAAGTCATTAGCCGGTTTTGGATATTGGGTTAACGCAGTGTCCATTTGGTGCACATGATCATACATGATGTCGTGCTCGTGTCGGATTGGCTCAGTGTGAGTATCCCTCATGGTTTGCATCTGATGCTCGTGCATTTGAGAGAGTGCTTGTATTGATCAAGCATGCGTTTTGTATTTTAGGTTTATCACTGCTGGCATTGTTTGGGCATTTGCACTTGCGTATGGCTTGTGTATCTCAGGTATTGTAGCATGTTGGCGTATCATGTTAGCATATGGCTTGTACAATTCCCTCCTTTGAGCCAGCATAATGCCTGGATTGTATTGCTCGGCTCGTCCTCCTAATGGTTGTTGTTGCTCATGTATGATACGTATGGCGTGTGCATTCTATTTACTATTGGTTCGCCCAACATTGGATTGCTGCTCGGTAATGCTTGTCATTTGTGTACTTGGCTTGCTGATTGTGCTCTGAGAACACTGCATTACTTGTCAGTATGATCATGTAGTGGTTTGAATTGATTCGCTTTGCTTGGCTCGCGTTAATAGTCATTTGATGCTTACTCAGGCCATTGGCTTGTGTTGCTGATATGTCTATTGTCATGTCAGGGTAGCAGAAGGATGCATAGCTGCTGGCTTAAACTGCTCATGCATATTTTTGTCTCCACGTTTTTATTTGGCAGTGCAGGCATCCCTAGCTCTAATTCCGGTTCAGATTTTCTGTCCGTATTGCTCGTTACTGTTGTGCTCCGTATTTGTGCTCTGTTATACTGCTCGTATCTGTTCTCGTATCTGTGCTTTGTTATATTGCTGCTCTGTTATTTTCCCCCTTCAAGACAGAGTATCTTGTGGGGCATGATGGGCTGTATTGAACGTAGAAAGGGTAAAACCCAGATAACAGGTGCAGTTTGAATGTGGCTCGTTGTTGGCGGGCAGGGGCAAAGCTCTTGATAGTGTACAACGCATGCTGCAAATAGCACGTATGATAAATTCAAAAGCGTTATTGGGCAAGAAAGCTGGTAAGCGTCAGCCCTGCGCAGTAGCGCTTGTCACGTAATTCTTGACTCGTAATAGATGGTGGGAAAAAGGACCCATGGGCAGAACTTATAGCAACGACGTAGTGGTCTTATGTCGCTTGGCATTTCACATTTGTGATGTGGGCAAAATAGCTCGAGCCCTACGCAGTTGCGCTCGTTAAGATGTAACATATCATGAACATTGCTCGTTATCTTCCCTTTGTGTGGCGGGCATAAGCCTATTGATACTTCGTCTCGTGATTGCTATGAAGCAAATATTTGTGTGACCTTCATCATCTCGTTGTTCATGGTCCTGGGCACAAAGGATAATAGCTTTAGCCCGGCGCAGGTGCGCTCATGCTCGTTATATTTCTATTTGGCGGGCAGGGGCCTATTTATATACGCCAATGCTCGTAACGGCGGCAGGTAAAACCTATTAGACTCGACGTAGTCGAGGTGTATTGCTCGTTATCTCGTTATCTCAGTATTAGGCAACAAAGCTAACAACTTTGGCCTCGCGCAATCGTGCCTCTACTCGGTTCTCGTTACCAGCTCCAACTATGTCTATCGAGCGGTCATTCACATGGCGGGCATAGCCTCAGCCATTTCTTTCTCAGTCTCTGTTTCAGTTTCGCGGCGGGTAACGTCTGTCTCAGTCGCAATCTCGCTCATAGTTATTTTGTGGCAAACGAGCTATCAGCTCCAGCCATGCGCATCCGCGCTTCTGCTCAGTTTTCATCCTCGGTTATTCACGTTGTGGCAAACGAGCTATCAGCTCCAGCCATGCGCATCCGCGCTTCTGCTCNTAAAAGCCCCGTTGACTCACCAACGCCCACGGAATCAGTTTATCTCCGCGATCAAATTTATTTATTGAGTGGCGAAGGTCGTCCACCGGATAGACCGAAGGTTTTGCACTTCCACTTCGCCATAACTCTGCCGACATCAACCATGTCCTCTTCCATTAACAAAAACGTCAACGTCGAACGACGGACATGGGACAAGGAAACCTACGAGGCCCGCGCCCGGTCCCGCGCCGCGGCCGAAGCGGCCGCCGAGAGCGGGGGCGCGTCCACCGCTCCCGGTGGTCCCTCCGCAGCCTCCGCCGCCGGCGAAAACGCGAGCGGCAACTCCGCCGCCAAGGATGCGATCGACCCCACCGAGGAGAAGGAAGAATTCGTCAAAGCCGAGCAGGGACGGGCGGGTCCCATGGGATCCGAACGGGCCTTCCTCAAGTCGCGATCGAGGAAGGTCGACCTCGAGAGCAAGCTCGGATCGACGGAGATCATCGACCCCGCAGCCGCCAGTGCCACGAGGAGCAAGACCGTGGAAGACCCCCTCACTCCATCGTCGGGCGTGTCGAAGTGCACGGACGGCGTGGGCTGGCACTGCCGCGTCTGCGACTGCTTCCTGAAGGATTCGCTGACCTACCTGGACCACATCAACGGGAGGAAGCACCAGCGTCACCTGGGGTATTCCATGAGGGCGGAGAAGAGCACGACGGAAGAGGTCAGCGGCGTTTTGAAGGGTTTGGCCGAGAAGAAGAGGGAGAGATCGGGGGGACTGTCTGGCGTCCTGGGCGGGGGCGCCGCGGACTCGGGGGCGGTCGACTTCGAGGACGTGGTTCGAAAGAAGGACGAGGAGGCTTTGAGACGGAAGGCTGAGCGCGCAAGGAGAAGGGAGGAGCGCAAGCGGAAAGAGAAGGAGGAGGCTAATGGGGTAGTTCAATCGGTAGCAGTGCCGCAACCCATTGCAGATGGTGAGGAGGCAGCAGGAGGTCATAATCCGGCAGAGGAAGAGGAGGAAGAAGAAGTTGAAGATGGGGGCATTGATCCGAACCTCGCTGCGATGATGGGTTTCTCTGGATTCGGTGGCAGCCGGAAGTAACATGCGGTCGATACAGACTAAACTGAGGGAATTGCATATTTCACAGCACACCACCTCATGGTTCATGGTAAAGATTATCTGGGATGTTACAATACACTTGACACTGAATATTTGCAGCGGGGCTTGGCGCTTCGACTTGCGTTGTTTCGTGTACCTACGTTCCATCACAGCTCCTGTTCAGTTCAGCCTTTCACATCCACGATGAAAGATGCTTTTGGCACTTTCGGCTTTCGTTCAGCAGTAGGAACCGAGCATGTATGAATTGTTTATCTTCGTGCTTCAGTCTTCTGTCTTTGGTGGTGCTTCCAGCTTCCATCAGCTTCCATCCAGAGTCCTCAGAATCCAGGGATCATGGAAGGAATCTTTGTTTTCGGGGCGCGGAGGAATATCCCGGATCGAGCTAAAGGTGGCGTTTCGCCACCTTTACGACCCGGGAGT
>JALLBE010002286.1:0-16955 GCA_036939795.1 Thalassiosira mediterranea | reverse complement strand
CAGGCCGATTTTTTTTTATTTTTTTTTGCTTTTGACCTAGGCTTATGCATAGGAATGCACAAACAAACTCAAAAATGGCCGATGGGGCATTGGTGGGTGCGGTGCAATGACGAGCGAGTTTACTTAGGCGAAAGCATGGTCACAAACCACTATCCAATCCGTATTTATGAGGCTACTTTGAGCTAGCCGTTGGGTATGAAGTGGTCAATATTTTTTGCTGAAACTTTCACTATGTGATCAGGTGAGTGAGACGAGTTGATAGACACCTTAATTTTTAAAATCGGAGAAATTTGAAAAATTGGCCTAGTATGAGCAGGACGGGCTACTGCCGTCGCTGCCGTCGCTGCCGTCACTGCCATCGCTGCTGGCTGCCGTTGCTGCCGTTGCTTGCATTTGCCGCTGCCGAAAATTATTAGTGGATTGTGAAGCTGTCTGCAAATTGACTCCATGCCCAGGGTTGTCTGTCATTGGCTCTCGTCGAATATTAGGTGTGATAAATTATTCTAAAAAATTGACTAAATTAGATAAATCATTAGTTGAGACTACTATTCCTACACCCACAAGCAGGCATTGAGAGAAGTATATGACAATGTGTTGACCAACTTACCATTAGTTGTAAGGAGATAGTAGTAGTCATAGTTGTAATAGATAAGACAAAGCTGACGAGATGAGACCGAGACATTTATTTTAACTTAAATGTTATGAGTATACGTGAAAAATGATGACATTACTCCTTTCACCGGGAGATTGAATGGCCAGCATTATATTTTCCCCATCCAACATGTGAATTGGAATCTCAGTTGGTCAACAGAATCAGTCTCTGCACTGACTCTACCTATGATGTACTCAGCAGCATCAGCAGTGTGGGTGTGAGTGTGGGTGTTGGTGTTCGCCTGACGGCCGGCCAGGGTCACAACCACCTCGTCATTTGTGTTTGCGGCGGATTGTCTTTACCGTTGATTAAGTATATTTGCAGAGATACCCTGTTCAGAGCAGGTTTTTGTGTGCTACAGTACACCTATGTATTACCATACCACAACGCAAAGAGGGATCACACCGTCCATCCCATCTCAGATCAGGCAGAACGGCTGTGGGTTGGCCGCAGAATTCTCTAGTGTGTGGAATAGTATCTCATTTCCCGGAATTCGCCGACCGTTGTCACCTCCCAGTTGTTCGCCGTTGTTTTGTGTTCCTTTTGGCGCGCGTCGCGTCGGTGACATTCGGAATAAAGATACTCAAATTCATATCTGATACAATAATGCAATTATTAATTAATTAAAGGTTATTTACTTAATTACCATATGTGATATTTATTAACGAATATAAAACTATTACATTAGCCCTAAAATGTCCATCATCGACCGTCCATTTTTTCCCCATTCCCACGCGCATATCTTGTGCTCTTGCTTCATTCACTCACGTTGATTCCGTCTTGGCATTGGGAATGTGATTGGGGAACCCCTGCCTCCCTCTCGGTCTCTCGGTAGGTTCGTATCGGATCGGCGGGTCTTTGATTGGCGTCATCACTGACAACCTTCTTGCGCTGTCAAGAACTCTTGAAGTCGGACGATCGGTCGCGTCGGAGTCGTCGTTGACGACGAGATCTTTGATCGCGATCGAGGGGCCAGCCAGGGGGCCGGCCGGTCGGCATCACTGACACCACATCTTGCCCTCACGCGCATTTCATTCTGCGAAGGAGCCACAGCCAGGGGTGCCAATCGGCCAGTCTCAGCGAGCCATCGTCACGCTGTCCTCGCGCCTCGCGGAGCACACTCGTTGTCGCCACTCGTCTCTTGCGCCTGCGTACATAGGTAGGAGCCCCTGCGGACGCTCATTTTTTTTCGCGGTGCACCTGAGGACATCGCCTCATTTCGGCTTCGCCTGTTGCCAAGAGCGTGAGTCGGAGCCCCGAGAGGAGGCTCGGGGAGCAGCGCAGCGCGGCGACCTTCATCGAGAGAGATGGACGGTGCGGACGACCGCTCTCCATTCATGGCTTTTTGGCGTGATGTGCAAGACCTGATTCACTTGGTCGAGTAGTCGGGTCGGGTCGTGGTTTTGAGTCTTGGAATGAGAATGCAGTCCGAAAAAATGCGCATGGAGCTATGATCATGTATGAGCTCGACGAGGCCGTGCACGTTACGTTATCGATTTGGTTCAGGGCTGCTTTTGTTGTGCCCATGAACACTCTTTGATTTGCAGTTCACAAATCTCATCCATGTTTGCCTCCTTTTACCACTCGATTCCTACATACACCATACAATATAGCCAATAGACTTGAACTGCCAGACGCAACGGCATAACTCAGGGTAGGTCTTGCAACTGGTTGAAAATGGCAGGAGATTGACGTGCTTTGCACTTGATCCTGTAGCTCTTCATGTCAGCTCTCAGAAGCGAGAACCGGCTCCAGCATTCCATGAGGACGGCATAGTTCTTGCTGTTGCTGCACTTTGATCTACACTGGCATTTCTCATTCTTGCTGTTCTTATGAACTTCACTTCTACAGAGGCATCAGATTATCCGGAAGAGGCTGTTCAGTTGCATCCATCGACAGAGGCAAATAGGCTCGTGTACTTGAATCAAATACAGACATCAGCATGAGCACATTCGACGAAAAGGAAAAGGCCAACAGCACCATCTCGATCGAGAAGGATTCGAAAGCTCCGGCCACAATGACACAAACTGAGAGCCCAAAGATGAAGGACGAGACTCCTGTACAAAAGAAGAAGAAGAAGCCGATGCAGCACCTCCTAGCGGGTGGCATGGCCGGCCTCGTCGAATCGTCCGTCTGCCACCCCCTTGACACCATCAAGACTCGAATGCAACTGCGGAGACAGAATACGCTGAAGGGACGGGCGCTGGGTAGCATGAGGGAGGCGGAGGGGAGAATGCCGACAGGAGGAGCGTTGCACAGGACCGCCGCCAGCGTTGGTGAAGCCGGAGTAGAGGGCGCGGCAGCAACTGGCATGGCAGCGAGGGCTGCTCCAGTAAAGGGAGAGACTGTGAGGGTGAAGGCGGATCCAGCCCGGTCGGCGATGGCGGCGGAGAAAGCGGCCAAAGCGGTGCCGCATGATGTGGGGTGGAAACAACGCCTGCCATCTGCTGCCGGGGCGGCGACTGTGTCAAAAGTGACCGCCGAAGCAACGGGAAACGCGGCATCCACAGCAGCCAAGACGACCGCAACTGCAGCCCAGAACGCGACCACGGTGGTGGCGACCCTCGGCCCCTTCGGCACCGCACGCCGCATCGTCGAGCGCGAGGGTCCCGGCGCCCTCTACAAGGGACTCACGGCGGTGTACACCGGCATCGTCCCCAAGATGGCCATAAGGTTCGTGAGCTTCGAGTACTATCGGGACGTGCTGGGCGGATGGTACGGATCCTACGCGGGCACGGCTCCGGGTAGTGCACCGCCGCAGGGTGTCACCTTCCTCGCCGGACTCCTCTCGGGACTGACCGAGGCAGTCCTCATCGTGACCCCCGCCGAGGTGTGCAAGATCCGGATGCAATCGCAGTACCACTCCCTCATGGACCCGGCCCAGCGCACGCACGCCAAGTACAAGAACGTCGTGCAGACGGCGTCACTCGTGGTGCGGGAGGAGGGACTGGGTGCGCTCTATAAGGGAGTGGTCCCCACGATGCTGAGGCAGGGATGCAATCAGGCTGTGAACTTCACGGCTTACAATTTCGCGAAGAAGAAGTTGCTGGCGTGGAAGAGGAAGAAGGCGGAGGAGAAGGGCATGAGCGGGAGCGACGTGCAGCTGGATCATTGGCAGAGTCTGCTGATGGGAGGATTGAGCGGGGGCATGGGTCCGTTGGTGAACAATCCACTGGGTGAGTGCGTGCAGCAGACTGTCAGCTTAGGAGGCTACGAAGGTCGAACGACATCCAATGCTTGGTGATACCTCCAATTCCTTTTGAGACCATACCAAATTATCATCTCTCACGCACCCATGTGCCCATTGTCGATTCTGGACAGATGTCGTCAAGACTCGAATGCAAAAGCAAGTCATTCACCCAGGCAAGGAACCAAAGGTGAGAATCATCCTTGTTGTCCGTGACACTATACAAATAGGTGACTTTTCCGATGCCAGCTTACATCTTCCCTGCCGCAACAGTACAAGGGTCTGCTGCAATCCTGTACGGTCATCGCGAAGGAAGAGGGAATGCCGGCGCTGTGGAAGGGCATAACGCCCCGACTGATGCGAATCATGCCCGGGCAGGCGATAACGTTCATGACGTACGAGGCGGTGAGCAGGCGGATGGAGCAGTATGGACTATTCGATTGATGATTTGGGTCATCATTTGGCGTGGGATGTTATGATGTACTCAAATGTTTTTGGGCATGGATTACATGTTGAAAGCTTAAAGTTTGACATTTCTCCTTGGCATATGGACATCATTTCGATGCTCCGAAAGCCCGGCGCCCAATCAACAAATGTAAAATTTCCTTATTTTTTCATGCAACAATTGACTTCTGTTTTATAGCTTTATTCACTGATTTCATCTGCTAGCCCTGAAATGTTCATCTTCTGTTTCCTACATGGTCAGCCGGAGCAAGTGGCTTGGCATTTGCATTCAGCCGGAAGATTTTGATACACCATCTCTCTCTCAACATCACCGCATCAGGACTTATCAGGACCAGTCACCGACACATGTTGTTTGTATGTATTATTTGCACCAGAGAATGGGTGTGTATTCCACAGCAAAGTTTCTATCAAGCTGCTCATGGTCATGGCAAAAAAACAAGTAGCAAATTCATATTTATCCTATCCCTCGCCCTTTGGCTATGGAAATCCTGTAACTTCCGCCATAATGCGATATAATGCTCTCGAGACGGGCATTTCTCAGAACATGGGGACAAACGTAGGTGTTTCAGACTCTCCGCGTTATAATACTCATGAGAGGGATATTCCCCAGAACACGGGGACAAATGTAGATGTAGATGTAGCATGCAGATTCAGACTCTCCTTGTCCTGACGGAACTGGTCCAAGTTCAACAATTCTATCCATATCCACAAATAAAATGTTCCATTGTACTTGCATTTGCTCAGCAGCCTGGTGATGCATAGGTATGGGTCAACCTTTCTACAGCTACAGATATGGCGATGGTTGTAGTTGTAGTGGTGGTGAGCCCCCCCTGATTCTGATATTCAGATTCAAGGGATCATTATCGTGAACATGATCATCTACCTCTAAAAGCAAAAGCCAGAAATGTTGGTGTTTGCTCTTTGTATTTGTACTTGTAGGCCGGTTTCCGCATCCGAATTTGCTTCGACTACTACCAATACGTCGATGTCAATAATGCCATTTCATATTATTCATACAACTATCCCGCCTTTGTAACACCTGCGGCAATATGATCGTTTGGAGTATGGTAAGACCATGCCTTGTTGTAGATCTTGATATTGTGCCATGCTTGAGCATGAGTTTAGTGAGTCCTTCCAGGAGTCATGAATCACATGCAGAGTCATGTGAGTCATGACTTGGTCAGAGCTGTCAATAGTCTGAGTCTCGAGTCTCGAGTCTCGAGTCTCGAGTCACGGATAAGCCCCGACTCGTCCAAAAGTTTCGATGAAACTTCAACCAACCGTTGCAAAATGCGGTCCTTTCTTGCTTCCATGGCGCGAATCCAATTTCACGTAGGAATAGGTATGTCTCATTTGCAAATGCTCATTCAAGTTCGAACGAATGAGCGCGAAACGACACCGACAGAATATTTGTCCGATCCCCGAATAGTACTACTAATTCCTGTATTAATTATGATCTCAAAATGTGAACGGATAATTTGAATTGCCGACCTCCATCCAAGATTTGCTCACAAGATCTGATTTCACTCCGATTTTAGGAGAGGCACGAGTGTTTGGGTTTTTCATCTGGGGATAAATAATATTAGTAATGAATAGACTTTTCATAATGAAAGAATCTATTTTATATTCACATTTTCAAGAACATAACACGCCCCGCACAAATATCCCTACCCAGCGCGCCTATTTCAGCCGCCAACAGCCGCGCCCCCCTTTCGCCTTTCCTCCCAACCAAAATAAAGGAAGAATAGAAGCGAGCACGCCCAAATCTCATTCAGGAGAAGTGGCAAGACCACTGCCCACAGCCACACCAACCCCACGATCGACGTGCGATGCGCAGGCCGACGGACGATGGGACTTCGACAGAGCGACGGCAAAATAGAGTGAGCCCAGTGGTACTTGGTACAACATAGGCGAGAAGTGTGTCGACGGTAGTAGCAGAGCTGCCCCCCCCTCCGGAATTGAGCTGCAAGTCTCTCACCCACCCCGGCCTATCGAAATCGGCCGAAGTCGAATCGTCAGGTGTTGGGCGATAATCGACAATACGTCGATAGCGAAGTAAGGGCCTTCGAGGGGTGAAGGGTCTCCCGCATCGTCGGCAAACCTTGAAACGGTGGGTAGGTCGTAATGAGATCGCCTATGCGGAGCGTAGAGAGAGTCGCCGGGAGGATGCCTTGAGCCGAGGAAGTATCGACATTCGGGGCAACGGCGACCGTTGACCGCGTGATATGCCAGTTTCGGTTTTTGTGAGGCATCTCAGGGTGCACGAAAATCGACTTTGGGTAAATCGACTCTCGTTACTCTTCCGCGGAGTCTTCGAGATTCGATGAATGAAACGAAAGAGTGTGGGCGGGGGGGATTTTCAGGCCACCGTCGATGGGATGCTGCATATATGGCTTCAGGGCTCCTCGGGCCAGCACTCGATCGAGCCGATGAACACCAACTTTGGACATTGTCGAGATACGGTGAGGCCAGCTTGTGCTGGTTCTGCTGGCCTCCGGCTTAAGCTCTCGCGATGAATGGAGATCACTCGAGGATGTAATTGCCGATGACATTTAGATCGTGAGGTCTCTTCAGTCTCCAGAGAGGTGATTGCCGAAAGCTGAAGCGGCGGATGATGACCACACTTTGGCTTCTTTGGCCACGTGTGCACATCTTAAGTCTATCACTGGTCTGGACAGTACTCCTTGGCCTGGTTCCCAGCCTTGACATGCATTTGTCACTCCTGGAGAGGTGATAGTCGAAAGCTGGAGCGGCGGATGATCCCCACACTTTGGCTTCTTTTGCCACGTGTGCACATATTGTGCTCAAAGTCTATTGCTGGTCTGGACAGTGCTCCATGGCATGGTTCCCAGCCTTGTCATGTATTTGTCACTTCTGGATATGCACTTGGCATTGGGAACAGCTTCTTTGTGATTCCCAGCCTTCGATTTCCAGCCTTTGATTTCCAGTCTTTGATTTCCAGTCTTTGATTTCCAGTCTTTGATTTCCAGTCTTTGGTTGCCAGTCTTTTGGTTGCCAGCCTTTTGATTGCCAGCCTTTGATTGCTAGTCTTTGATTGCTAGTCTTTGATCGCATCGTGAGCTTGGGAACATTTTTGTGATGCCCACACCAATGAGCAGATGCTTTTTTATCATGATTGTGGCTAATGATACCTCTTTTCTGGTCCTTTTCACCTGCTCTCCCTTTTCCTTTTTTAGAGTTGAAATCCATGGCGCTCCATTGAAGCGGAGGAAAGCGATCAACAAAGACTGAAGTGATACTTTTTCACAGTAGTAGTATACCCGCTGTGTTGAACAAGTTTGGCTTAAGCAGGAGAAACAGAGAGAACTAACAAAAATGAGCGACTTTGACTACGATTTTGATCCGACCCACTTCGATGTGGAGGTTCCCGACGTTACGTGGGACCTCGAGCGGCTGGGCACCGACTCGCCCACGAGCGATCCCACATATTCGCCGACTACAGCCTACCCGACGCTGAATCCGACTCTGGTGCCAACTCCGGTGCCCACTCCTCTACCGACTCCCGAGCCAACTCCCGAGCCNTGCCCACTCCTCTACCGACTCCCGAGCCAACTCCCGAGCCGACACCCACCCCAGCTCCCGTAACTGGTGCACCGGCGACCCCATTTCCGACGGAACCGGAAGCGGCCTCCACGCCAACGCCAACTACCGATGGAATGATAACATATTTCAGCTGTGCGGCACCCGAGCCTCGAACGGTATCGGCCAGCGACAAGGACGGCAACGACATAACCATTGAGATCCCATCACCGGTATCGACCGTAAAGATCGGGTACGACTTTCAGGTTCAAATGGTCGACGCCGAATTGGATGAGAATGATAACATGGATCAGCTGGAGGACATGCTCCCCTTGATACAAAACCGCATTGGAAAGACACTTGGGAGATATATGAAGAGGAATACGGAAAACGGGCGCAATCCCAATGCCTGTGAGGGTTTCCAAGTGGAGGACTTCCGAAGGAGGAGACGGCTGGATTACACCGGGAGGGCGGTGGGCGGTCCTCAAGCTGGTGTCATGAGCATAAGATCGGCAGACCAATTGGAATCAGCCTCGGTCGTCGAGGAGGAGGTGCCGACGAGAATCATCGGCGTGAGGAGCACGGGCGAAATGGAGGTGGACCCGGACCGGTCATGCGTTCCCAGAAATGATGGCTGTTACGTCGTCCACGGAGAAGTCGATGCCACCTACGTGGGTTTCAACGAGGCGGGCGTCAGGAGCACCCTGGCTCGGGCGGTGAAGGAAGAAATGATCGAAGAGAGCGACGGCGGCGGCTACGACTACCAACTGCAGTTCCTGAGCGATGGTGAGACGGGACAGGAACAGACCAACGACTCGAACGTGTTCAGCAGGATCATGGACAATCTCGGCGAAAAGGTATCGTCGAACGCTGATAGCAATGGAAATGGCTCCCAGCTGACAATCATGGGTGCTGTGATAATCGGCGTCCTGGGTCTGACCTTTGTCGTGCTGGTATACGCGCTCTTCGCAAAGAGCGACACCCCCAAGGAGATAAAGCAGAGAACGGACGTGCGAAGGGAGAAAAAGAAGTCAAAGAGGAAGGCACTTTCCGAGGAAGACGACAAGAAGCAGGATTTGCAGGACAGTTACTGCTACGATCTCGAGAGCGTTGCCATACCCAGCAGCGGTAGCTTCGAGGGCGAGGAGGGTCTCGAGGTGCGAAGCACCATCAGCGGGAGGAAATCGGCCAGCGTCGATGGCAGCCGCGATTCCGGCAAGACCATGCGGATATCAAACAAGAGGGGTGCCGTGAATTATGCCTCGGCCCAACGCTTGGGCTCCCTGATCGAGGGAGAGGCCTCGTTCTCGGACTCTCCCGGAGCTACCGGCAGCAGCGGCAGCGCCAACGACAGCCCCAGCAGGGCATTCAATCCCGCCGATGCCGGGTGCAGCGTCAAGAGCTCGAATTCGGGGAGCAGTCGAGGAGGCGGTCTTGGGCTCATGGCCTCATCGTCGAGCGGCGGCGCCTCCTCCTCGCGGGGTGGTAACCTGGTAGATCGAACGCCCTCGTTCGTGACGTCGAATGCGTCATCGTCGTCGCCCCGCGGCAGCCCCAACCCGGACGTGGTGGTGGATGTGTACGAGACGAGACATCTGCCGTCGATTTCGGAGGCCAACCTGCCCCCGCCGATGAATGACACGCCCCACATAAGGAAGGAGCGATCGAGCATGTACGAGTGCGAGGTGTGACGGGTTTTAGAATCCCTCGAGATCGATTTGGCACATGCTATCTTGTGAGTCTTGGCGGGACACCTTAGTTGTTACTTAATATTTGTTCGATAAGCAGAGACTTTTGTTTGCACATAGGCTATGTGCCTATCATTCTACCGTCATGGCATCATTGGCAGGGATAGATCATGATGTCCTTAGACTGATCCTGGGACCATGTACCTGATGCTAGAAACTTCTTACACCGTTGCGGGTCTTTGGCTCGGAGGGAGGGTCGGCTGGATTCTACACGCGAAGGTGCGTTCGAGGGTGGACTCAATGAAGTTGTAAACGGAGCCAAGGTCGCCACATTAGAATCAGTTGTCGAAGCAGTGGGCAAAATTGTACATGAGCTCTTTTTGGCCAGCCCGAAGCCCCAACCAGATGCACTCTCGCCCTCATTCACCGCGAAGCAGATTATAATTCGAATCGTATCGGGATCAATCGCGCTCCTTGGAATGGCCCGGGCAAGACCTAATGCACCAAATGCCGGCTCGGTAGGTGCAACCGTTATGGGGGCAAGGTGATAGGGGGTACGCGCCCTTGTCCCCACCGATGGGTTTGACTCTACCCACGACGCCTCTCACACCCAGGGCACGATGGAAAAGGCAAACGTTGGTGCTATTTGACAAACACCTCGTTGGTTGCATTATGTACCACGATGCCATCGACCGGATAATCGACCTCAGTGTCAGCTGAACGTAGACGGCCAGTCCATGATCGTTGCCATAGTCAAAAACAGGTATCCTCCAAACTTCGCTCAATCTCCAGCCATTAGGAGTCGCGGCACCCTATGGTACTACCATCCTGGTACCATGTTGGAAAATCTGCACTGATACTTGCTGATACTCGATATTTGGATAGCTGCATTTGTCAGCATCACCTCGACGCACGCCCGACCCGTTCGCAAAGGGTTCGTCGTTGTTAGAAGCTGAGACGAGGGTTTCACCGAAGGCATCCCAAGGCCATCCCCATTCGAATGGGCGGAGAACTTTCCTCCATCCCACTAAGTTGTACTCGCCGGGAGTGCAGTCGTCACAGAAATCGACGAAGAACCGTCCTCCTACCTGAGCGGTCCCTGTGAAGGTCGACTACGCCGGAAGATCGCGATCAGCGTCAGGGGAGTTGGAGTCACTCATTTACTCAGGTGATTTATGTCGTAGGCGAAGCGTTGGACATCGAACATGGGATACCGGGGGCAAAAGGCGAGCGAATAGATAGGGGATGGAGGGGCCGGGCGCGGGTCCAGCCCTCCGCACCACCATGCCTATATACCTACCTCTCCACCTAGCCTCTTCAGTCTTCAGCCACCGAGCATCGCTCCGTTGCCCCTTTGCCGCGCAGCCGCCTGCTTGCGTTCGACCCATCGTTAGATCCGTTTGATGTTTCTTCTAGTTTGATCACGGTTTGATGTTAGCTTTGTCATCCATCACGATCAGCATCCATGATATCTTTTCCTTGATAAGTTTACATTGGACTGCATTTTTATCTTATTTTTGTCCCACTGAATTATGTCATGAAGGTACATATTATTCCTACGTGAAATGCTAGGAGCATGAGAACCCAAGATCGGTATTGAAACCATCCGTTTGAGAAGGATGTACGCGTAGGTATTGTACGCGTAGGTATGGTACCTACATAATAAAATCAGATAAAACGGGAAAGCCTGTACCTATGAGAGTACCGCGAATCATTAACGCGACGACATTCAAAGATCTTTGTTGTGACGCAAAAAAAGCAATATCACACATTGCAATATTTTTCCACATGAATGGGAATCGGACAAAAAGCTGTGGATTACATCTGAAGATGGAAGAAGGAATGTCACCAGATTGATCCATAATATCATAATCAAGCTTTTACGTATATATTTTCATGAACTCAAATAATGAACTCAGATATAGGTACATAAAAATATACGAAATTTCCAATTAGCGAATCAGGCCGAACATCTTTCGAAATTACATCAACCTTTTAAATTTGTATTCGTAATATATTTTGAGTTAAGTTACAAACGTAAATGCATATGATATCAAATTCTGGTCTTGAATCGAAGACTCATCAAGGGCATTACATACAAGTAAATAATATTTTCGCTTACATAATGAGATATTAGTACAAAATGAAGCGGACATTTTCCCCCTTGTTCTCATAAAAATTTAAATTAACTGTTAAATAAATAAACCAAACTTATTACCGCTGCCCTGTGAAGCTATTGCCTTCGACTAATTTCCGTCCCATTTGAGTGCCCTGATAAAAGTCCCCCTGGTACTTAATCGTAAGTCACTACCATGTCCTACATACGTAGAATTTCTTCTTCATCCCGCGGTACCTGCAAGCGAGCATGTAAGCGTAGGAAACACATGCATCGTGCTGTCACATCCATCACCGCAGGCATCAGCGTGCAAGTAAGTGGTGAGCAAACATCACACACCGCTCGACACGCACATTGTGCATAGGTGTATGGTACCATACCTACGCTCCAGATCGATCATGTTCAATCTACATACCTACAAGAATACAAGCCAACGCTATGATGTTATCCATCCAACAACGCAACCCTGTTGTAGGTATGCAACTCGACTCGCTCATGCCATAAAAAACAAGAAGCCCAGTTCTTCCTATCAATCGTCTGCAGCAACGCTCTATTCTACTGAAGCTTACTCGCAACCATGAGATACATTCTCTTGGTACTTTTGATCCAGCTTGGGATCTATCAAGTTGGGGCCCAGGACTATGGCGATCGTCTTCGTCAAGGTGATACCAACTCTGGAGCCATGACTGCTCCCAAGATCCCCACCCACCCGGACACATCAGGAGTTCTCGACGTCGACGCGGCCCCAGATGATGGTGAGGGCGCAGGGCTGCGCCGTGATAAAGTTCTCATGAAGACCTTGAAGAAACTCCTTCGCTCCGGCAAGACAATGGCGGCTCCTAGTTCTGAAGTCAAGATGATGGTCCCCAGCGACAAGAACGCCCTCGCTGAGAATCACGAAGGCTTTGGTACTTTTAAGGACAAGATCTCTCTTGCTGACGACAGGAATGAAATCAAAGCGGCTGCAAAGCCCAAAGGCCTTTCGGCTTCTCTCGTTGCAAGTCAAGACCTGCGTTCGTCGCTTCGTGACGATATCGATCACATCACCCAGATTGATAGTACTGCTTGTGTCGTCGAATTTCAAGACCAGGCTTCTCTTAGTACTGCCATCGAGGACTATCTGAACCAAGACTGTGCCAACGATATGAACTGTGTCGCAGGACAAGAGTATGGTTATCCGATGAACTCTTGGTGCGTTAGCAAGGTGACCAACATGACCCGGCTCTTCTTTCAGAAGAGGACATTTAATGAGGATATCTCGGATTGGGACGTTTCTCGAGTTGAGTTCATGTCGGAAATGTTCAAGTATGCCTTCGCCTTCAACGTTGACATCTCTGGTTGGGATGTATCTTCGCTTAAAAGGACCAACGGCATGTTCAACAATGCCAGAGCATTCAACCAGGACATTTCAGGTTGGAACTTCCCACCTTCAACCAAGATGATACGCATGTTCTTCGGGGCCCGGTCATTCAATCAGGATCTCTGCGCGTGGAGTGGTCGCTTCAATTATGGCAGCCAAGATATTTTCTCAGGTACAGCGTGTGCCTTTGAGGAGACTCCAACAGAGGCTGCCCACGGTCCTTTTTGTGGGTCNGTACAGCGTGTGCCTTTGAGGAGACTCCAACAGAGGCTGCCCACGGTCCTTTTTGTGGGTCAAACTGTGACTTTTGTGGATGCAGTACTTGCACTCAAGACATACTGAACAGGGAAACACAGCCAGGTTCTGGAATAACTTGTTCTGAGTTCATCATGGATGATATCAAGACCGGAGGAGACAGTGATCATGCCTGTACTTTCGCAGCCTCTCTCTATCCTGACACATGTGGCCCATGCGATCCAGCAGAATGCACATCAATCGAAACTACGACTGCAGCAACAACTGCAGCCACAACCACCACAGCTCAAGACATCACGGACATTGATTGTGGATGTACTGCTTGCACTCCGGAAGTTTTGGCTAGCGAAGCATATTCAGGCTACACTTGTGCTGATTCCATCCGTGACGATATGCCAGGAGAACCTATTGAATGGGCCTGTTGGCATACAGCAGACTCCTATCCTGAGGCATGTGGCCCTTGCAACTCATACACATGCAACCCAACCACAGTCGCAACGACTACAGCCACAACCACCAAAGCTCCAGACAATTGTGGGTTGTGTAATTGCCCCCAAGAAGTTTTGAACATGGAAACCTTCCCAGGCTCTGGACAAACTTGTGCTGATTACATCAATGCTGATTTGCAGTGGGGGTTGGATATGTGGGAAGCTTGTTCTGGGACATTAAGTTCAGCAAGGCTTTCTGACACATGTGGATCATGCAATCCAGCAGATTGTGTTGCCATTGGAGACTGTGGGTGCAGTACTTGTACTCCTGAAGTGTTGGCCAGAGAAGCATATCCAGGCCATTCAGGCTACACTTGTGCTGATGCCATCTATGATAATCTGCTGTATGGTTCCCTTGAAAATGCCTGTTGGCTTGCATCAGACTACTATCCTGAGGCATGTGGCCCATGCAACCCCCGAGACTGTGCATCGCCCGATACGACGACTGCAGCAACAACTATAGCCACCACCACCACAGCTCAAGACAACACTGACATTGATTGCGGATGTACTGCTTGCACTCCGGAAGTTTTGGCTAGAGACACTTATTGTTTTGGCAGCGAACCTTGTGGCAAAACTTGTGCTGATGCCATCCGCGATGATATGGAGTGGAGTTCTCTTGATTATGCCTGTTGGCATACAGCAGACAACTATCCCGAGGAATGTGGCCCATGCAACTCATACGCATGCAACCCAACTACAGTAGCAACGACTACAGCCAAGACAACCACAGCTCCAGACAACACTAAGGAGTGTGGGTTGTGTAGTCTCACTCAAGAAGGTTTGAACATGGAAACCTCCCCAGGCTCTGGACAAACTTGTGCTGATTACATCAATGGTGAATTGCAGGCGGGGGCAACTCTGTTGGAAGCTTGTGATATGGCAAGATCTCTTCATCCTGGAACATGTGGCTCAGGCAACCCTGCAGATTGCGCTCCCATTGATTGCGGGTGCAGTACTTGTACTCCTGAAGTGTTGGCCAGCGAAGCAGACTATGGCGGCACTTGTGCTGATTCCATACGCAGCCTGGCGTTGTCTGATAGCCTTGTAAATGCCTGCTTGCAGACAGCAGACTCCTATCCTGAGGCATGTGGCCCATGCAACCCTCAAGAATGTACATCACTCGAAACGACAACTGCAGCAACAACCACCAAAGCTCAAGACGATGACAACAATCCGCAGAATTGCTCCCCCACTTGCACTCAAGAAGTGTTGAGCAGAGAGACATCCACAGGTTCAGGTGAAACTTGTGCCGAGACAATTGCAGCAGAATTGGCCGCGTGTTGTGATTTGAACCACGCCTGTGATGCTGCAGCATATTACTATCCCGATACATGTGGCCCATGCGAATCTAATCTGGCTGGCACTTCATCGACAGCTGCAGCAACAACTGCAGCCACAACCGCATCCACGGTCACCAGAGCTCAAGACGAGGGCTACAACCCAGAGGATTGCTCTCCCATTTGCACTCAAGAAGTGTTGAACAGGGAGACCTCCCCAGGTTCCAATCAAACTTGTGCTGATAGTATTGCCAAAGAAATGGCAGAGGACCCGGATTTGCCCCATGCCTGCGATGCTACGAAATCTTATTATCCTGAAAGCTGTGGCCCATGCAGATCACTTGCGTACTACAGTGATGCTTGCACTGCAGAAGTGCAGCGAAGGGAAACCTTCCCAGATTCGGGTGAAAGTTGTTATGAGAATATCATGGCGTATGAGGCCATGTCCCCGAATACTATTTGGGATGCCCTTCACATGTCGGCATCTACCTACCCTGACACATGTGGCCCTTGCGATGCTATTTCATTTTGTGGTGACACTTGCAGCGAAGTAGAGTGGAGGGAAACATTCCCGGGTTCGAATGAAACTTGTTACGATAGTATCATTGCAAATGTGGCCCTGCCCTCTAACAATGTGTGGGAAGCCTGCCACGCTACCGCATCTGAGTATCCCGACACATGCGGCCCTTGCGACTCTACGGAACCAACAACTACAGGTACATCCACTCCAGCTCCACTTTGGTGTCCTTGCAACGAAGAAGTGCAGGTCAGGGAAACCTTCCCAGGTTCGGAAGAAACTTGTTATGAAAATATTGTGGCGCATGCGGCCTCAAACAATCCCTGGGATGCCTGCCATATGACGGCATCTACCTACCCTGACACATGCGGCCCCTGCGATGCCTAACTTCCTTTGGAGGACAACACCAATATCTCATCAGTGTAAGGTTTGGTGATACATATTATTAGGATTTCGGAATGTAAGCTTTGGTTCTTGGATTCGAATTGAGTAACTGCATATTAAGAACCAATGATTTGTTTATCATCCTGATAATGAAGTACATAGGACTGCCACCAAATGCATCAACTTTCCTGGAAAGATCTTGAAGCACATGTATTTATCTCTCTGCATAATGTTTAGTTTCCACCCACCACTTTGTCGTACGGCGGCAGGCTTGGTAACATGATGCATTGAGACATGAGTAGCTGGATGGTAGTCTGGAGTTACATCGTCTCAAGTAGTACCTATTTGAATTGCAGAGCAGGAGGATGAGTGCGCAGCACCATGTATGTCGAGTCTCTCCTAGTCTCTTCACGGCGATGCTGATTGAGTCCGTCGAAAGAATCTACCAAAGCTCGAAACGTGTCCCTTTATCCGTCCCTCGCCTTTCTCTGCAACTGTCTCGCCGCTCGCGTTGGCCTCCACCTCAGAAGCAGGCATAGCAGGAATCGTTTCGGCCTCCTCGTCCTCTTCGATGGCATGCAGCATCGTCGGCGGAGGCTCCGTCACCGCCGTCACATACCTGGTGCACCCAGTTGGATCGGGCCTTGGACCGCCATCCATGCTCCAGTGTTCGAACGTCACGACGGATTGATCGACGGAGTTCTGAGGAGCCGAGTTGAATCCACACCTCTGGTTCATCTGGCTCGTGGTCTTCCTCTTCGTTCGTGCGATTTTGCACGTTTGCATCGTCATCGAATGCATTTGTTTTGGCGCCACTGGTCACCACTCGGTCCCTCGCAACGGTCCGACCGTCCCAGGCTTCCTTCTGGTCCTCATCTGCGCTGACCCTGCGAGGGTCGATCTCGGCATCCTGCAGCGTGGCCTCCAATTCCTCTCGTGCTCGCCTCAGATGCGCGTCCAGCACTCGGTACGTCCTGCTATCTCGCGGCACGGACTGTATGGCCGTGGCCAACGAGGTCACCT